>JAVSCE010014851.1:0-82446 GCA_032199065.1 Smutsia gigantea
TTCTGAAAGAGATTGTGTTATGTTATTATTATTTTTTTTATAAATTTGATAAGCCACCTGGACCTGGAACTTGATTGGTATATTGGCATTTGGGAACAAATTGAATTTTTTCAATAATTATTGAGATATTCAGAATTTCTATTTCTTCTTGAGTCATTTGGTAACTTCCAGTTTGAAACAAATCTGTCCATTTACCTAACTTTCATAGTTACCTGTTCAAGGTTGTTTTTTGTGTGTGTGCGCTTCAGTTTATTATCAGACAAAAAGCTGTACATAATTAATGTTTACATTTAATGAATTGGAGATAAGCATAAACCCACGAAACCATTGCCATGGTCTATATCCTCATCTCCAAACCAAAAGTTTCTTCCCACCTTCTTCTTTAGGTTGTTCACAATATTTCCTGGGTTTTTTGGTTTTTGTTTCTTTGTTTCTTAGTGACTATAGGGTCTGTAGTGATATTTGATCTTCATTTTTTATATTGGTAGATTATGTTTTCTCTTGGCTTTATTAGTCTTTCTAGGAGTGTATTAAATATCAAATTTTTTAAAGAACAAATTTTTGGCCTTATTTTTCTGTTTAGTTTCTATTTCATTATTTCTGTTCTTATTATTTCCTTCTTTCTGCATCTTACTGAGGTTTGTCTGTTTTTGATCAATTACTGAGAGAGAGGTGTGGAGTCTACCTTTCTTTCCCTTCTCTCGGGAGCCTGATTCGCCCGCTGTCCAGTGCTGAGGACAGCGACATATCTACCTTGTGCAGCCTGTTGGTGTTTACATGGGAGGGAAAATCCAGCACAGTTGTCCCATCGTGGCCAGAGGTGAAAATCCCAATCAATCCATTTGACCATTTATTCCCTAAGCTTACAATTCCTTTCCTTATGGAAAAGTTTATATACTTCTTGATCTAGTACATAGTAGGTGCTCAATAAATCAAATAAATGTAGATGATAATTAATTATTATCCCTCACATTTTGTAGTATTTAATGTTTTCAAAGAACTTTTGACATCTCATTTGAATGTCATGATACGCCAGTAAGATCTGTTGGTCCAAAGTTATTGTTTCTTAGATGAGGGAACTAAGATTTGAACAGACTGGGTGGTTCACTTAATTCACTGAAGTTGCAAAACTAGTAAATGCTGGTCCGCATAAAACTGCCAGACCAGTGCCCCCCACCGCAGCCCTTGCTTCCCCCGATAAGCCTCGCTTCTCTGTTCTCAGAAAAAAAATGAACCAACATGCAGGATTCCCTCCAGATCAATATGACAGGCCATTAGTTGGGAATGATTAGCGTCCCCATAAAGCAGGCAATATGTGGACCCCAGCACTTGAGAACCTGTGTCACTAGATCACTTCAAAATTCATTCAAGTTGGTCTCCCAGTCAAAACAAATTAGGGAGTAAAGACTTTGAACAAAATGTCTCTGAACACGGGTGGCAACAGAGGCTGCCAACAGCTGCTCCGATTAGGTCAAGCAGAAAGGGACAGAAATGCATTTCCCCCCAACCCAAACACACAGATCCTCCAAATAATAGCAATCCCATTTCCACTCTGTGAAGGTCATGCAGAGCTCCTTGGATTGAAGGCACTTGGAGATGCCACAGAGATGTCTTGTGCGCCATTTCTGCATCCGGTTGGGCCAAGATATCGTTCTGTTCAGCTGCCCCTGGTTTTGTAGAACTTCCAGGAAAAGACACCACCTTAAAATATCCAAAAGTGCTCCACATCTCTCGGGGTTTCACAATAGGCAGCATACAGGCCATGAGTTCTGGAAACTGTGCTGATTCACTGTCCATGAAAACCAGCCGCTCGTTTGTCTTTGTCGCCAGAAGATTTCCAAAGCGGATCTTAACCAAGGCTTTCAGCTTGAAATTCAAGTCCACAGATTGTGTCTAGACACAGACTCGTTAGGAAATGATAGTGATTGGAGGAGGCTCTGCATTTTCACTAATATCCATCCCTTGACAGGAATTTTCAAAGGGTGACTACAACCTGGAAGAAATTGATGCATTAACTCAGCTGATTCAGAATGATTTAAAAAGCAGGTCAGTAGCTATTGCACTAAAAACAAGAACAAAATAGCCGTTCCCTTGAACAGCTGCATCGAGACTGTAGCACCAAGAGCGGTCCTGCCCCCTGGCATGGGGCAGATACTCAAAAATAGTTGCTGAATAAATAGATGGCAAACACAGAATCTTCAGGACTGAGGCTCAGCCCTGGAGCCTAGAGAAAGGGTTTCAATGCTTCCCTGAAAAGGACCTTGAGACACTGTTAATCACACCTGGCAATTCTGCCCCTAGGGCAGCAGCTGGACGACCCCCGCCTCTGAAGGGCCAGAGCAGACTCAGCCCCTGCCCCACCTTGTCGATGGCTCTAAATGGAATGTGTCCACTACCCCTCCCAGCCGGACTCAAATGACCCTGTTTCCTGGCACCCTGCCACCTGCCCTGAGTGCCTGGAGACACAGACCTGCCTCGTTTGTATTTGAGAATTGGTGTTGAACCAGGATTTGGCCCAAAATGAGGCTTGAGTGAATAATAATTGAATATATTAAACAATTAGGTACAGTTACATTTAGATGGCAAACATTATTACTCATCTGGATGGAAATGTCACAACATTTGGAGAAATGAGTATGAGAAAAAAAACCTTTTTTGACCCAAATCTACCGCCACGCAAAATAAAATCATGAAATGATATTAGCAAATGTGCAAATATATAACAAATGTATTAAATACATTTGCTATACATAATATATTTATTTATTTATTTATGACAAAGCATATGTATCCTTACCCCCCAGAGGAACGACCTGATGAGTCTACCAGTTTCCACTGGTTTAGCTTCACTTATTGGATTATCACTTATATGTAAGTTGAAAATGTGGAACTTAAAAACGCTTAACAGAAGACAGACAGTCTCTCTGGATATTACATGAATAGAGGCAAATTCAAAACAGAAATCTAATACCAAATGGGTATTAGAAATGGATTGTTTGATTAAATCTTGTCTGAATTATCAGTTACATAATAAGAAAAGTGTTAGCTTTGCCTGCAGAGCTGAGCCGTCACTCTGTGTGGTTAATCTTCATCTAAAAGAGACCAGATACTTCTCGGTGGCAATTGAAAACCAACATTTTTCTTATTTAAGATGATTGGAATGACGGATGCATAAATCATAACATATGAAATTCTCCCATAACTTACACTCCTTTAATACCAAACATTTGTTCCACTGTCCTGACAACCAGTGCCCGTGTGAGAGGCGGAACAGCGATGCCTGAGCGAGTAGGGGGCCTTGCCGAATGTGAACGGTGTCATGCGCCGTCTCCAGACTAGAGTCAGAAGGCTTTCCTGAGAGATGATTGAAAAGCCTTGATTTGCTCGATACTTTAGGACATGGGACAACCATTTTGAGGCTTCTTCTAGATTCTTGGGAAGAAATAGAAGGGCTGGTCAGTCATCTGGGCGATTTATTTGTTTTGTATATTGGTTTACCTCTCATTATCTGGAGGTCACAGAACTGTCCCTTGGAGAAACCCAGATCTGAGCATGCTCTAAAATGTGGAAAACAATTACTTCATCAGAATAAGTGTCATAATAGTGAACGCAGCGGGAAATAGCTCTTCTATTTCAGAGCATCTTCATAGGAGAACACCATTCAGCCATTCAAAATTGCCTCTAAATAATAGGAAAAATGCTTGAACAGGTCACACACTGTGCATGGATCAGGGTGTCACTGTAAAAACGTTTTGTGTAGAAAAATGTCTGGAAGGAAATGTTAAGCATATTTCATAGAAATACATGTGATCATAGATTTCTTCCTCGCGTTGGCCTGGCGAGGATGCAGGGTGGTGAGGGACGGGCAGGGTCCCTCCTGGCGGCTGTGTGGCCTCAGCCACCGACTTCTCCAGACGCACACGATGTGTGGAGTGAATTACTGCACTTGCTCCTCCTCAGCTGCCACCTGGGGTGACAGGTAGCCAGGCTTCACAGCGGAAAGCCCACTGCAGACTGAACGCTGTGGACATTATTCTTTTTGTCACTTGCTAGGAACAAGTCAAGAGCTGGTTAAGTGGCAGACGCAGGACCCTACAACGCAGCACCATGTGGCACCTGGCGGCATGAACCTTGCCAGGTGTGGGTCTTCCCTGGCTCAGCCACACCCCCCCTTCCCCGACCCAGGAATCTGGGGACTGCCGAAAGCAAACTAAACAGCAGCGCCATCCTGAGAAGGACCCAGATGACACGTGTTGAGAGGCAGTCCCCGTGCTGAGGGGGTGCCCTGTGAACCAGGTCAGTGTGGGCAGGGGACAGGCCGACGGGAGCTGGGGCACCCAGCCTGCTCCTCTGAACCAGAGCCCTGGGGCGGCGCCATGACCGCCGCAGCACTAGGGCCGCCCCGAGTCGTGTGCTGGTCCCCAACCCCTGACCATCAGTTTTCCTGTCTGCAAACTGAGTGTTTGGGCAGAGTAAAATGTGGACGCCCATTTCAGGGGCAGAAATGGGTGGGCGAGTGAGGAGGGCCCCAGCCTGGGTCCCAGGGTGTAAACTGCAGAGCTACTCCCGAGTATTCCCCACAGGCACGGCTTGTCCCGCAGCTCGGCCACCGTACATCCCGGGGCGAGGCCTGGGTGGCCTCTCGGGCAGTTGGACCTAGGGGGGTGGCCCCACAGCGCTGAAGCAGATCGGCCAGGTGGAGTCACACAGTAGCAAGGCAGGGCCCACCCACTAAGAGGCCCATCCGGCCTCAGTTTCCCCCTGGAAGGTGGCCTTTCCCTGTGATTCCATCTCATCCACAGAACAGAGGCAGCGGGGACATGCAGGGTGTTCCCCCCACAGAACAGAGGCAGCGGGGACATGCAGGGTGTTCCCCTGCCCTCCTGGCCTGCCAGCAAGGGGGCTGGTGCCAGCGGGGCAGCCACAGCAGGCCTCCCCTCTTGTTGGAACTGGGTTGCCGGGAGCCCCAGGGGCAGGGGGCTTCAGAGGGATGGCCTGAGACCAAACCCGAGGCGGGACTGTAAAGTTGGCCCAGAATGCTCCCAAGAGAGCCAGGGAGATGGAGAAGAAGTGGGGACGGAGGGAGACAGGGCAGGGGGTGGACAGAGCTGCAGGCCTGCAGAGGGGGAGATGCAGGGTGGAGGGGAGACAGCTGGAGGAGGAGCCCTGGCCCCAGGACCAGCCTTGCCCCAGGTCCCAGCCTTGCTGACGGAGGGCATGTGGGATGAGCATGTTTGGATGGCAGAGTTTGAGACCCTCCCGCCGCCCCATGAGTACCCTGAGCAGGTGACAGGCCTGTGGGGGAAATGCCAGCACAGGCTCTGGAAGCCTCAAAGTCACCAAGAAGGGGCTGAGGCCTGCAGCCCCCACACCTGGATCCACACCAGGAGGGGCCAGCAAAGGGAACTGAGAGGCAGGGGCCACGGAGGAGGGAAGAAGAACTGTGCATCAGAGAGCTAGTGCTCTGGGGATAAACATGCCCACTCTAGGCTTCTCCACGGTGCCCAGACCAGGTCTCTGATGTGTGCTTGTTCCTCAATCTCAGACCCTCCTGTGAAGGTAGTAACAACAATTTACGTTCGTGTATGATGTATGGAAATTTACAAGCAGCAAATGTCCTCCGAACCATGATTCGCAGAGAATGCAACAACTCCGCCAAGCCCAGAGAGGCTGTAGCCACTTGCCCAAGGTCACACAGCGGGTCCAGTGGGTTCTCAAGTCCCAGGCAAACCCCGCTCACCCACTTTGTTAAGAATGACCCTAGAGGACATCAGGGGAGCCCCCAGGTTATTGCTGTGCAGACTTGGGGGACAACTGGTGCAATGGACGACACCCCTGCAGGGAGGGGGAGCCTCTGTGCCTTTGGGTCCCACACGCCCACCTAGGCTCTGGGGGCCACAAAGTGGAAGGACCCACAGGGCCGTCAGTGGAGTGTTCTAGAAGGTAAGTGGAGGTCTGAGAGGGGTGAGGAAGCACAGGAAGGCTCCCTGACTCCCAGCGCAGGGCTCCACGCACAGTACCGCCTACATCCCGTGGAGTAAACCAGAGGCTGGGCCTGGCGGGACGGAAGGTGATGAGGGCGTTGGTGAGGGGGGCCTGCCCTCGGCGAACACCGATACCCGGCACTGGACAGGTGCGGTGGACAGAGGTTTACTGGTCCCACAGGCCCCCACCGGGGGTCCCTGCACCGCCGGGCACCACATCGGGTGTGCTCTGGGTCCCAGGGGAGGAGGCGGGGCCCGTCTAATCGGTCGGTAGGCAGGCAGGGACTGTGAGAAGCAGGCTCAGCAGCCGGGGAGACCAGGAGGCCTGTCTTCCAGGCCCTCATCTGGGAGGACAGCGTGGGGAAGGAAGCCGGATTCGGCCCCTGGGCATGTCCCGATTTCAGCAGGCACTGAGGGGCACGAAGCCGTGAACTTTAATGTCAGGCCTCCCAGCCTGGCAGCCTTCCCCAGGGGCTGACGGGGAGTGGTCCTGGAGGATGAGGAGAGAGGAGGGTGGGGGCCCAGGCCCAGGGCAGGGAGGGTGAGGTGAGTGGGTGCAGGGCGGGGTCCCTGCTGGGCCCGCCCCAGGTGCGTGCAGGGCCGCCATGCTGTGGTCCGTCTCCGAGGGCCTGTGAGTGAGCGCAGACTGGCAGGAAGCAGGCAGCTGCCCTAATGAGAGCCAGGTGGGGCCACACCTCGCCTGTCCAGAGGCACCTCCCGGCTTTGAGGCTTTGATCACCGAAAGGGCCTAAGTGTTCCCAGGACCCCTGCCCTCCCCCACGGGCACTCAGCCTGGCCGCCACTTCCCTTTCAAAGCCACCTCCAGCCCCAGGGCAGATGGGGGCAAGGCCAGGGACCCGGTTCCCTGTGATCCACCCCCAGTGGTGCTGGGAAAGCCCCATGCACCCCAAATGTGCAGGCACACCCTACATGGCCCCCCCAGGAACACACAGGCCTGGAAAGCCTAGTGAGGCCCCTCCTCCCAGCCCGGGCTCTGGTCACCGCCGGCCCCCTGGACTGTCCCGACAGCCTCCCCGAGCCCAGCCAGCACCTCAAAGCAGCCTCCCTCCCCTCTTCTCTGATTCATTTTGGTTACTTTTCTTAATTAAAAAAATGGAGCTTAAAGGTCAACTTCCTCTGCCACAGAGTGGAGCATGGCCATGGCGGGGAGACAGAGGCCCTGACCTGCACCCCGGGCCCTCCTAGGAAAGCACTGTGCCTCGGCCTCTGGGCCCCACCCACATCCCCAAACCCCAGCCTCCCCCTCCCTATGGAGACCGGCTTGCTCCGGCCAGGCATGGGTGTCCATGCCTTCACCCTCTGCATGGGCACAGCCCAGGCCTGGGGATGTGAAGGGGACGAGGGCATAGGGCTGCCATGGAGCAGCACGTGTAGCCGTCCTGATGGCTGCTGTGGGTGAAGCAGTCAGCATGGGGGGTACCAGCTGGACATCCCCAGGCCATCACCTCTGGTATGCAACAGGAGGTCACTGACCTCCCCAAGGCCCACCTCCTCCCTGACCTCAGCCTGCCTCCCAGGGTGGGTGAGAGGACCAGCGTGCATGAGGCATGGGGGCAGAGCCTGGCCAGCACTGCTGTCACCACCACTGTGCCCCGCTGCCAGGAGCGGCCAGCCTAGCTGGGCTCCAAGCAGACAGAGAGCCTGCGGAGGGACCAGAGATGTGCCATCTGCCCTGGGGAGTCCTGGCCGCCCCACCCTGGAGTCCCCGAGTAAACCATGGCAGTCCCCGACCTCCAGCGGTCTGCAGGTCCCTGTTACGTGCGACAGCCCCTGGCAGGGGCCCTGGGTGAGGCTGGCCCTCCCTCAGCCCGCCCCACACCCTTCTCATGTCCCTCCCCTGACACGGTGCCTGTACACGCGGTCTGAAAGCCCTAGGAAAGGTGTGTGTGCATATGTGTGCACGTGGGGGGAGATAAGAAAACACAGAAGTGTTAGCATTTTGCGGTCTGGATTGCAAGTGTCCTTTCCTTGCAACTGTTCCATGGGTCTGAAATTTGTCAACGTGACAGCTCACAGACAGACAGCATGGGGAGGCCAGACAACAGACCCACGCATGGCAGCACGCCAGGGGCCCCACAGAGCTCTGTGTTCCCTGCCCTGGGTTCTGTGGCCCCTGGTCAGGGGCCCCCACCTGCCTCTGTGGTGGGCAGGTAGGGGGGTGGGCCTGCTCCAGCTCAGCCCCCTCCCAGGGAGCCTTCCTGTACTGCAGATGGTGACCTGGACACCTTCTAACCTGCCCCTTGCCCTGAGGTCCCTGATGGGCTAGGGGCACCATTGGACTGCCTGCATGGCCCCTTGAGAGAGGTGGTGCCCACCAGCTGGCATCAGGCAGTAGGCATGGGTGTCCACTGGCCAGGCTCCACCGATGTGGAGCCTGGGGTGGGGTGGTGGCCCCATCCCCCCACCCCTGTCCCCAGGGCAGGCCGCAGCTCTCCTGCTGGGTCAGCTCAGAGGTGTTCTCTGGGCGTCCTTCCAAGCGCCCAGCCTAGAGCCTGCTCCTCCAGGCCCAGACGTCCCTCTGCTAACTTGGGGAGCCCGCCCTCCCCTGGGAGCCCTTTCGCCCTGACCACACTGCCATGGCCTGGCTCTCTGTGCTTTCCACCACATGAACACAAGAAGCGGTGGCCATGTGCAGCCCTGCTGAGGCCCCACCCACCCCTGAAATGGGCCCCCTCCTCCTCAGAGCCCAGGTCCTCGTCCCAGTGACGCCACCGCCCACTGTCTGAGGGAACAGGAAACCTTCTCAGTCAGCCGGCATCGAACCAGATGACGTGGACAGTCCAACTAGTCTGTTGCTGCCAACCCTCCTGTCCAAACTGGAGAGCTGTTTTGAGGTCAACATTTGTGTCACCAGTTTTGCCTCTTTGGGAGAGTCACTTCCTCCAGGAAGCCTTCCCTGTATCCCTAGACTGGCTGAGATGCCTCCTCTGTGTAGGCGTTGACTGTTCATGGTCCAGAGCAGCACATGTGTGTCGTGTGTGTGTGTGGGTGTATGTGCAGGGGCACATGTGTGCATGCAGTTCCTGTCATGATCCCAAAGATTAGAATGATTTCTGATAACCAATAGGTGTCCCATTACTGTTTGTTGAATGAGTAAGTGACCGTAGGCTAGTCTTACATGACCTCATTTAATGTTTACAAAGACCGTCCATGATGCCGGCAGTTCTGACATTACAGGCCTTTGGCTTGGCCTGCCGGGGCTGCTGACCGGACTGCCGCACACTGGGGGCTTAAAGCCACACACGTGTACTCCACAGTCTGAGGCCAGAGTTGAAATAAGGTGTTAGCAGGGTGTGTGGGGTGTTCCAGGTCCCTCCAGCCTCTGGCGGCTCCAGCACTCCTGGGCTTGTGGTGTAACCCCACCTCTGCCTGTGTCGTCACCTGGCCTCACTGGGCGTCTGTGTTGCTCCCCTTCTGGGAAGGACCCTGATGGTTGGGTTCAGGGCCTGTCTGCCCCGGTGTGACCGCGCCTTACCTAGGTGCAACTGCAAGGACCCTCTTCCCTATCAGGCCCCTCCCACATGCGGGGCAGGACTTGATGTGTCCTCTGGGGACCCTGCACCCCACTGCACCCTGTCAGCCTGCTCAGGGCCGAGACACGCTCATGGTCATGGACTCAGCTGCAGAGCTGGGGACCCAGGGCCTCATCCTGCCAGCTTGGGCCTTTCAAGATTCAGGGGTGGGCATGGGGGTGCGCCACCTCCTGGAAGGAACAGGCGGAGGGCTGTGTGACTCTTCCTGCCGTGGCGGCTGCCCAGCAGACCGCACATGAGGACGTTCCCATGTGAGTATTAGAGCAACCATCCGCTCCCAGCAGGCACAGCGAGTCAGCTGCTGGCCCGACCCCACTGGCCCCCTCTGGAGACCCATCATGGCACCAGAAGCCAGGCCCTCTCAAGGAGGCCCCCAGCCACCGTGTTCCACTGCGCACACAGGCTAAGGTCCCTTCCCTGCGCCCTGTCCAGGAGCACAGAGTTGCTGGTTTCAGCCCCACCCCAGGCTCGGAGAAGGGACCTTGACCAGGACCTGGCGGGGTGGTAAGCACCGGAGGCTTCCTGGAGGAGGTGTGCAACTAGTCCATTCTTCGCTCTCATATAGAAAGATGGTGTTTTCTTCCTTTTGGAGGATACAAGTTAATTATTTATCAAATATCAATCAAGTGCCCCTGGATGGGGTGCTTCCAAGGTAGCAGTGAGCAAAGCAGACTCCGAAGGGTGGGGCTGTGGGGAGACAGGTAACGATGCACAGCCTGCAAATGCTCATCGTGTGCTAGAAGCTGACAAGTGCCATGGGACAGAAACTAGCAGAGCAGGGTGAAGGCGTTGCCAGGGCTGGGCAGGACAGGAGTTGGGTTGTAGCTTCAACATGGCGGGTGGGGGGCCTCCTTGAGAGGGTGATGTTTCTGGAAGATGTGAAGGAGGTGGGGAGGGAGGTGGGAGAGTGTTCTGGAATGGCGTTCCAGGGCAGGACCAGCTGGCACAAAGGCCTCAGTGGCTGCCCCAGGCAGGGGGCTGGCACAGAGCAGGGTGTTGGGAGATGAGGTCGGGGGCCCGGGTGCAGCGGCTTCGGGGCCAGACCAGGGTGACCAGCTGCTGGAGTGTGCATGTGATTTGGAGGCGGAGCCGACGGAGAGGCCGGCAGACTGGATGGGGCCTGGGGGAGACTGGTGGGGGATGCCAGGGCGTGGGGCCAGAGCCAGGGGACAGACGGCGGAGGCTCAGGGGAAGGGAAGGCACGGCAGAGGCTCAGGGGAAGAGAAGAGATAGCAGAGGCTCAGGGGAAGAGAAGGGACGGTGGAGGCTCAGGGAAGGGAAGAGACAGCGGAGGCTCAGGGGAAGGGAAGGGATGGCGGAGGCTCAGGGAAGGGAAGAGACAGCGGAGGCTCAGGGAAGGGAAGAGACGGCGGAGGCTCAGGGAAGGGAAGAGACAGCGGAGGCTCAGGGGAAGGGAAGGGACAGTGGAGGCTCAGGGAAGGGAAGAGACAGCGGAGGCTCAGGGGAAGGGAAGGGATGGCGGAGGCTCAGGGAAGGGAAGAGACAGCGGAGGCTCAGGGGAAGGGAAGGGACGGTGGAGGCTCAGAGAAGGGAAGAGACAGCGGAGGCTCAGGGGAAGGGAAGGGATGGTGGAGGCTCAGGGGAAGAGAAGGGATGGCAGAGGCTCAGGGAAGGGAAGAGACAGCGGAGGCTCAGGGAAAGGGAAGGGATGGTGGAGGCTCAGGGGAAGAGAAGGGACAGTGGCAGAGGGGAAGGGAAGGGACAGCGGAGGCTTGGGGGAAGGGAAAGGACAGAGGCTCAGGGATAGGGAATGGACGGCGGAGGCTCGGGGAATGTCTTTGGGCCATGGTGACGTCAGCTCAGTGCCAAGCATGCTGAGTGTGAGCGGCTGGGCTGAGACGCCCCCAGACATCCCAGCGAGATCTGGGCTGGGGGTCATGGAGTGTGTTGGTCGGCTGGGGCCGCCACAGCCATGCACCCCCCAGGGTCGTGGTTGCCTCAGAATTATCTCAGAAGGCTGGGATCTGGGTACGGGCTGGCTGGTTCTCTGAGCCTCTCTCCTAGGCCTGTGGATGGCTGCCTTCACCCTGTGTCCCCACGTGGTTGTCTCTGTGACTGTCTGTGTCCTGACACCCTCCTCTTACACGGACACAGGTCAGCTTGGATCAGGACCCACCTCGTGACCTCACTGTACCATAGTCACTTCTGTAAAGGCCGCATCTCCAAATACAGCCGCACTCTGAGGTGCTGGGGCTGAGGGGTCCCACATATGGATTTGGGGGGACACAACTCAGCCCATCACAGAATGTAGATACACGACTGTCTGGGAGCACCCAGGAGAGGCCTGGCCGCAGACAGAGGGACATGGATGTGGCAGGAGTCACACACACACGACGATATCATGTGGTTCTGCCCATTACAGACAGGAAGGCCGTGGTCCAGATCCAGCCCGGGTGCAGGGAGGAACTTGCGCTGGGTCACGCTGTGCAAACAGGTCCGAGGCTGCAGCCCGTGCTCTTGGCTGAGTACACGAGGAGCTCACCTGGGCGACGGCTGCGGGAGCCGCAGCAGCGCTCACACTTGGAGGCAGCGAGGTTGAGCGAGATGCCCTGAGCCCGTGTGGGGGAGGCGTGGCCACAGAATAACTTCCTGGAGAGGTCCGAGTCTGAGTACCGGGAACCCTGGCAGCTGCCACGTCCGTGCGCAGCATCCTCCTCATAGGAGAGCTCACAGCTGCTCAGGGTGGGGCCGGCTGAGGGCCGTCCTTTCTCCATCAGGCACCCAGGAGCAGTGGGTGCTCCCCTAAACAAGAGCCCCCCCTTTCTCCCCTCCATCCCACCCTCATTTTGAGGACTGAAAATGTCAGGGAGGTGTCTGCAGGGGTCTCTGTTGCCAAGATGCCTAAAGCCCCCTGACAGGGGGAGCGAGGCTGGGCCTGGCGAGCAGCTGGCAGTCCTGGCGCTCCAGCTGCTGGCAGAGCAGGAACAGGGGTGTGCTCAGACCCTCCCTGGCGGCAAAGAGGAAGGGGACGCTCTCTCTGCCTGTGGAGCCCCAGGCGTCCAATCCCTGGTTCTCTCCAGGGCTCATTCATGGGGAGCTTCAGGCAGATAGGGGACCATCAGGGCCTGGAGTTTACATCACTGCAGGGAAAGCCTCTGTAAGAAAAAGAAGAGAAATTGTACGTGGTGCCATTAAACCCCCTTCATCACCCACCTCCCATACATCGTTGGCTTCCTGTGGGACTCTGATAGCACAGCCATTGCTACCTGGTGGCGCATGGCCTCTGATGCCAGGGTGAGGGCATTGTAGGGGAACGGGTGGGACCTGGAGGCAGGAGATGGGGACACGTGAGGCCGAACTGAATCCTCATGTGTCCCTGAGCCTCCCTCTTGGGGGAGGCAGCGCCCTCCCCAACACCTGGCAGGGCTGGCTTCCCCTGCAGGGTTCTTCAGCGGCTGTACTTGCGATGTTAATTTTCCCCTGACCCACCTCCACCACCTCGTACTGCCTCCAGGCCCTTGACGGGACTCTGCCATCAACCTAGACCTGGTGGAGACGCCCCAGGCCTTCTGAGGGGCAGTGAGCTGTCTATACCCAAACATCTGGAGCACCTCACCAAGTGGGTCAGCTGGCACCTGGGGAGCACATACGGCTCGGATTCTGAAGGCATCGCACAAGGAAGCTGGGACGTGAGGCTCCATCCCTCCAGGGGTTCGGACCTGGGGGTGCTCCCTGGGGTTCAGGATTGAATGTGCAGTGGTTTCTCACCTGAGAAGGGATGTCCTGCATGTGCAGACCACTGGAGGCCTAGGACTTTATCGATTTGGCAGGACCCTGGGCTTTCATAGACTTATGCCGGGTCTTCAGCAGGCTCTTACCTCACTGAGGCATCTAGAGGGCGTGTTTGTTACTCCCCCAGGCCCAGCTGAAATAACGTCAGCAGTGGATCTGTGTGATACTTTCAAAATAGTAAGGTGATCCGGGATGCATCTGAACCACAGAGGTCCCGACTTAATGATAGTTTGACTTACGATTTTTAAACTTTGGGGTGGTGTGAAAGTGATGTGTGCTCAGTAGAAACAGTACTTTGAATTTTTTAATTCTGATCATTTCCCAGACTATCAATATGCTTTCCGATCCTCTCTCGTGGTGTCTGGCAGTGTCAGCGAGCCACAGCTCCCGGTCTGCCACACAAACACAAGGGCAAACAGCAGGTGCCGCCACTCTGCTTCTACACAGCCATCAGCCATTCTGCTTTTCACCTTCGGTACAGTATTCGATAAATTGGAGGAGATATTCAACACTTTATTATAAAATAGGCTTTGTGCTACACGATTTTGCCCAGCTGTAGGCTGGTGTAAGCACTCCAAGCATGAGAAAGGTGGCAGAGGCTAGACCACAGGGTACAGTAGGTTAGATGTATTTATCGCATTTGTAATTCATGGTATTTTCAACTTACATTGGGTTTATGGGGAAGTAACACCATGGTAAGTCAAGGGAGATGTACATATGGAGCCCAGGAAGGTGGATACAGCTTCAGGAAAGTGTGCCATGGCCCTGCCAAGCACAGCAGTTACTCGTCATCTGTCCTGATGGGAGGCAAGGAAAGCAGCTGCCAGATTAACAGCTGCACGTTTAGGACGCCAGGAGCATGTTGCTTCACTCCAGTGAATACAGAACTTCTGGAGTCATAGCTGCGGTTGGTACTGCCACCTGATTGAATCTGTGCAAACCTACAGTGATCACCTTGGCCCAGCCTCCTGTGAACTGCCCAGACTGGGAAGGGTGGTGGTCTGCAGGGGACGGGCTGCAACCCGTTCTCGGCACCTCCAGCGTCTGTGTTTTTGTCTCTGATCTCCTCGTCTCCCAGGGATGTGGTGTCGCTCTTGGTTTACTATCTCAGTGGGGCAAGTGACGGTTAGAGGGCTTGCACTTGACCTTTCCTGTTGCAAAGGCTCTCAGTTCAAAGTTCAGATGACCAATGTGGGGATTCTGCCAGTTTTTTCCCCTCACTTCTTCCCAAATTGTGATCAAATATATCAAACGTTCACATTTTAATCATTTTTAAGTGTACACTTCAGTAGCATCAAAGTTCGTCACGTTGTTGTGTGACCATCGCCACCATCCTTCTCCCGAGCTCTTCTGTCTTCTCAAGAGGGACTCTGTCCCCCCTAATCAATAACTCCCACTCGCCCTCCCTCTGGCCCCTGTGACCTCTACTCCACTTTCGGTCTCTATGAATTCGACTTCTCTAAGGCCCTCACAGAGTGGAATTGTGCGGTATGTGTAGTTTTGTGACTGGCTGGTTTCACTGAGCGTCATGTCCTCAAGGGTCATCCACGCTGCAGCACAGAGTTCTGCCAGGTGTATGTACTCTACCCCACTATGCCCCCTGGGACTGGGTAAATCGCCATGTCCACAGCCCCACTGGACCCTCTGTGAGAGGAATTAGACCGAGAGTCCATCTGTTCCATGGCCCTCCTATGCCTCCATGCAGACCTGTGGACCACAGTGGCCTTTGAGTTCCCTAGGGATGGACGTCAGTTCACAGCCATTACCTAACACCCCCTACAAGGGTTGTCAGTTTCATGTACCAACTCGAGTGGGCCACGGGGGCCCAGGCGCTTGGTCAGACCCGGTTCTGGTGTGTCTGTGAGGGTGGCTCTGGATGCAAGAAGCACTCGGATAGGCGGGCTGAGAGAGCAGACTGCCCCCCGCTGTGGGCGGGCCTCACCTGAGCAGTCAGAAGCAAGCAGGGCAAAGGTCTGGGCAAGAGGGCACGGAGCCTGCCTCACGGCTGAGAGGGGACGCGGGCCTGCTGTGCAGAGCCGGGACCTTCCACCACTGCTGTTCCTCATTCTCAGGCCTTCCGACGCAAGCGGAGCCCATTCTCCTGGGTCTTCCATTTGCCGGCTGGGATCTTGGGACCGCTCTGTCTCCATCACTGTGAGCCAGTCCCTAAGAGTAAATCTCTAAATGTCTCCATCCTATCGGTTCTGGTTCCCTGGAGCCCCCAGACTAGGCCCGCTGGGGATTCTCCCCTCCCCAGTGTGGGTCCCTCTTGGGGAGGGACAGGAGTCATGGTGAATGTCTGGCCCCACTGCAGCCTCCTGGACTAGGTTTCTGATGATCGGACCAGAGCTTTTCCGCTGGCAACTGGGCAAGTACTGTGTTTGGGAGGTGACCCCAAGAAGTATGTTATGGGGGTGGGGATGTGGGACCAGGAAGGGAGGGAAGCTAAATGAGCTGTGTTGGTAAGGGAGTCATTCCTGGAACACACCATGACCTTCCTCCGGGGGGCAGGCACTCACCAATCCCTCTCCGCCACTGATGGGGGGAGCACGAAGGGGCACATATTCAGGATGGAAAGCTGCAGGTGTGTAGGGGAACTGTCCCCAAAGGAAACGGAGGCCTCTGGGGTAGGCTGAGGAGACATAGGGCACACGGACAGCTGGCACTGTCCCCCCTAAAAGGGTGGTGGGTGTCCCGTACCAGATTTCCAACTTTGGAGAGCTTTAAAAGAGGCACCCCTCTCCTGTTCACTCATCTAGGATCTGCTGATTGGCAGGGTTGAGGTGGCGTCAGGGACAGGGGCAGAGGTTGGATTTTGCAACTTGTGCCGCAAGGACAGTTACTAAAACAGAGCAAATCCTAGAAAGAGCTCTTCCTCCGATGCAAACTTTATGACTGTGCTATTCATAACTGAAGTGGCCATCTCTGACCAGGGTGACGGGCTACTTCTAAGAACTTAACCAACAAATTCGTCCAGGGGGAGAAATGAATGCTTTCCTTAATGAGAGGCTGTCTGACACGCCTGTGTCATTAACAACAATCGGATTGTTATTCATTTATGTTCTGCCTCTTAAAGGAAAATCCATATGTGCAGAGACCATGAGGGAACACCTTGACGCTCATTTGCCTTCCAAATCTATCTAAATTATTCAGGCCAGCTAATGAGCTTGTCTTGTCCAGTGCTCTTACATGTTGTCTAGACACGTATCAGAAAGTTAACAGCAGAGTAAATCCTGCAGCCAAAAATAGCTGCTCATAATTAAACACTTTCCTAAAGAGATGATCCCCTGGCCCAGGCCTGGCAAGGGCGGGGCAGGATGTGTGAACACTGGCATGTTCTGTCTGAAGTCACCTGAGTGTTATTCTAGGGACATCCTTCTCCCAGTGCCTCCTAGGAGGACCGCAGAAAAGCAGGTGGCCCTCGCTCTGCCAGTGCCCCAAATCACTGTGGCAATGCCATGCTCAGAGGGCCGGGTTCCTCCCCAGTTCTGGGGACCCCCATCTTCGGAAATTTGTCCCAGGGGTCAAGCTAACACAGTGGACGCTTGATGGCTGGCTGTGACCTCGCAGAGCTGCCTGTGAGATCAACCAAGCAGCAGACACATGTTGTGAACTCCAGAGGCCGCTCTTTGGAGGCTTCCTGGATACAGACATGGGGTCCACCAGCCCCATTTCACACCGTCCTGTCTCAGCCTCGGCCCCTCCAGCTCATCCAGACAGTACAAACCCAGGTTGGCCTCCGACTGGATTTACGCCCGGGCCCAGATGAGTTGGGGGCTCCAGGCTGGCGAGACAGCCCTTCCCGCCTCCCGCTGCCCAGCGCTGTGAGTTGGCTGAGGCGGTTAAGTGGAGCGCTCGGCTCCTAATTGCTGTAATGGTGCTCAGGGAGGCAGTCAGGGCTCTCCAATCAGGTGTGAGCCCAGGGCAGCCTGCTGGGCGGGGGTGGGGGGGGCCTGTGGGCAGCGGGGGGCCCAGAGAGCAGGCTGGCTGCCAAGGGGCTCCCACTCCTCCGTTCCCAGCCAGGGAGCCGAGGGGCCTTGTTCATTCATTCATTCACTCTGTCATTCAGTAATTCGGTCACAGGCCCTGGCTGGGGCCCCATGATGCAGAGTGCTTTGCATACAGTGACTCAATCTTTCTGACAGTTCTCTGGGGTATTGTTCTGTTTCATAGCTGGTGAAAACCAGGTCATGGAAAGGGTGCATCAATGTCACACTGCGTCAGACGAGGCAGGCAAGGCAAGTGGCAGATCCCAGAGGGCCTCACCTGCCAGCTGGGGCCCATGTCCTGTGGGAATGAGAGCTCAGGAGAGTATCGAGCCAGGAGGAGCCAGGCTTGGAGATGATGGGGGCTGCTCCCTTGCCCCAGCCCACTGCCCACTGCCTGGTGCTCCTACCTGGACCCAGGAACAGCCAGCTTCCCAGCATGCTGGAGGATGGCAGCTGGTGGCTCGGGGCCTTGACCCGAACACAAGATGTGTGGGTTCGGAACAGATGTAACCTTGGGGTCTTTGCCCGTGCCTGCCCCACCCGGGAGCTCACAGGCCCCTGCCAGAGACCCCTCCAGACTGCTGTCACAGCTCCATTCCCTCCTGCCTCCACACATGACACCGCTGACCAGTACACATTGTTCATTGCCCATCATTTGTCTCTCTCCCTCCACTAGCATCAAAGTTCTGCCCAGATGCCCACCTCATTCTCCAGGTGCCCCAGGCCCAGCACGGGACAGTCCCGCTCCAAGGGAGCTGGGGGTTGCTCACTGCTGTCGCACATCCTCCCGTCCTGGCCGACGTGGGGCTGGCTGGTTAGGATTCTCAGGCAGGAGCTAAAGGCAGCGTCCAAGAGGAGTGGCTTCGTGGTAGGAAACGCAGCAGAGTTGTGCTCCATCTATGTCTTCGCCTGGAAGCCGGGCCCCAACCCCAGAGACAATGAGACCAATAGGCACCCTTGGCCCAGCTGTGACCCCCAGATCCGTGGTTGCTAAAGGGCCCTCCACGGGTCGTTGCTGTCACCCACCTTCTTGCTAGTGATCATTAACCTCTTAGCACTGTTACATCCTCTTGTACAGACTTCTGTAAGTAGTCTCTACGTTTTAAAATGTCTTTCAGATACTCTGGGAGAACACACTTCATAAATGTTCCTGTTATATTTGCTGTTATAACAAAATAGTTGAAATTGCATTTGAGTTTGATCACGTTTGGTGCGTCCAATACTGGCCGCTGAAACACAGAAGTGGACTGACAGGTTATCAGCTTCTTTTGCAAAATTTCAAAATCTGCATTTGGTTGTTTTACTGACTGACACTGAAATTAGGAATTTAATGTACTTTTTCTTTTTCAAGCTTTCAGTTACCTCTTATCACAGTCTTAAACCTTGAAGAAAAAATTTAAAGCTAAACAATTAATCATTTTATACATTCCTAAGCATAAGAGGAGGGAGGAAGAAAGAAAACGTCATAGAAAGATGTTCATAGAAGGGCAGGTGACAGTGGAGAAAACCAGAAAGAGCCAGGGCCGCACAGCTCGGAAGACAAGAGAGCAGGGGCAGGGCATCCCCGAGGTGGGCAGCGCGCTCAGCCGCACACACAGGACTGTTCCCTACAGGGGTCCCCCCCGCTGAGTCTGGAGCCGAACCTGTGGGGACAGGAGCAGGGCAGGCTCTGTCGGCAGAGACCAGAGTGCCAGCAGTGGCAGCTGGCTGTGTACTTCCACGTGCCGGCCAGGAGGTCAGAGCAGACTGGGTGAGGCTGTGTGGCAGGGCCCGAGTCTGGGCTGGGTGCCCTGGGCCATGGGGACAGAGAGAGACCACACCCAGCAAACGTGAGTTTTAGGAAGAGCTGACCACACATGCAGCCTGGGCTGTGGAAACTGGGGCACTTTAGCCATGTCTCTGTCACATCTCCCTGCCCACTGCACCTTCTTTACCACGGCATCCCCTCCCTGTCCTGCCCCAGGGTCTGCGCACAGCAGGGCCGAGAGTCACACACCAGGGCTGCCACTGCGTCTGGTGGAGGAGGAGGCTCCCGCATATTTGCACGGGGGGCCAGAGGGCAAGGAGCAGCTTTGACCCAGGACCTCTGAGCTGCCCATGCTGGCTGCTACGCGGCATCATCTCCTTTGTCCTTCAGCCAACCAGCAAGGAGGCACCAGCCACCCTGCCTGACAGCGAAGAGCTGAGGCTCAGAGTGGGCAGCCCTCACGGGGGCCACACAGCTGACATGGGGCAGAGATGGGATTTGAGCACAGGTGCTGCCCCCGTGCCTGGGCCCTGCCTCCCAACGTCTCCCTCACCCTCCATGCCCAGTAAACACTGAATGGATAACCAGATGAATGAGCAGCATGTTTTCCTGCATGTGGCTGTGAAGAGCAGGTCTTATTTAATTAATGACGGGCTCTGTAATAGCCATTCCAGTGCGCGCTGCATGCCGCCGTCTGTGATGGGCTTTCTAGATGATTCTGGCGCCAGCGGCCTGATGTGGGTACGCTGTGCCTGCGTGCCGAGGGACCGAGGGCTTTATCCATCAACTGGCCCAGCCTTAGCAGATCAATGCCTGCTCCCACACCAAGGCAGATCCCTTCACCTGCCGCTCAGGGCAGGGGCCGCCCTCCCCAGCCCTCCAAGCTCACCGTGACTCTCTCCAAAGGCACTGGTGTTGTCCCTGAACAGAGCTCTCAGGAGGGGCAGCTTCCTTGGCTGAGTCAGGGGTCAGCCATGTGGCCCCTCTGTGATCTGACCCCTGCTGTCCTCTGGGGTCTGAGTTCTGCCAGCCCCAGCTCCCCTGCCCATGCACACCTTCCCCCTGGTGGAGATGCATAGGCGACTAGAGCTTCCTGAGCTGATCCTAGTCTCTGGGAGTTTTCATTCGTGCTCCTGGACTCTGTTTCCCCTTGCTGGGACTCCCATGTGTCCTGACGGGGATGTTCACCTGCCCCCAAGGTGAGCCACATCACCCCCATCAGCACTTACCCATGACCTCTCTGCGCATCTGCCACTCCCTGGATGCCTGGGCAGCTTCCTCCTGCAAATGAAGCAAGCAAATGTGTGGGCGGGGGCCACACAAAGGGCCTGGCAGAGACACCCACCCCCCGAGCAGGCAGCTGGGCAGGTAAGAGGGGTAGCAGGAGTGAACAGCTTGGTTTGCCCCTGGCATGGGTCGACCTGTGTCCCCAAAAGCTGTGTTGTCTGAACTCTAGTGCTTGTGAATAGGACCTTATGGGTTTTCATTATTTAAGGTTGGTTCTGGTTTATGTATTTGCTCAAAAGGATTAACACTACTCATTCATCCAACTAGTATTTAATGAGCACCTATTTCATGCCTGGTTCTGATCTAGGCACAATATTCAGCAATGAACCAACAGGAATTTCTGCCTTGTGGAATTTTTATTTGCTGAGGAGGCAGACACAACACAATGAAATCGGTAATATAAATGTTATATCAGACAATGACAAGACATGGAGAAACACAGGCAGGAAGGAGGCAGTGACGGGGAGGGGGAGGAGTAAGTCTTCCGAGGGGGCAGACTTTTCAGAGAAGCCCTGGAGTAAAGAAAGGGTGAACGTGTTCATAAATATGCGTGATCATTGACTGTTCAAAACAATAATAATAGTGCATTATGGGGTTTGAAATATATATGTATAAACGAAAAGGCAGGGAAATTATAATGTAAAATTGGGAAGATTGAATGGAATTAAAGTGTTCCAAGGTTTTAACATCATCAGGCAGTGGTGACAGGTATTGCTTCGATTAGACTGAGGGAATGACATGTGCTTTAGTCCCTAAGTTACCATGAACTCTGTAAGTCAATAGAGGGAAATGGGATAGTAGTTTAAGAAAAAGAGATTCATTCAAAGAAGGCAAAAAAGCATAGAAATGGGAGGACAAACAGAAAACAGATAGTAAGGTGGTAGCTATAATCCAGCTAGATCAGTAATTACATTAACTGTAAAGGGACTAAATTGTCTAAGTAAAGGTATGAGATTTGTCAGACTGGATGAAGCCCTCACAAACAACATACCCTACACAGACAACTCCTCCTCGTCAGCAAGATCTCAAATCCCTGCCTTTATGGTCCTTATCCAACTCTCTAGTCTAGTTTGAGATTCATCTTCCTTCTGTATTAAGCACCAGAAACACCAAAATGCACGTGGCTATTCAAGTAAAAGGGCTTTACTTTGTCCCTTCCCTGCCTGTCCCCTACTTCTACCCCAAACACACACACACACACACACACATGTTCTCTCACACATTCTTTGTCTGCTTCATGAGTTGGGGCTCAGATCAGGTGATGGCACATCCACAGGCTTCTCTTGCCTCCTCTGTGCTCCCCACCCTCCTTCCCACGGCCCTGATGCGGACAGCCACCGCCTGTTTACTCCACTCACTGCAGGGAGCCCATTGAGAGAAGGGGCCACAGTAAATAAATCCTGTGGCAATTGGATGTCAGGGCCGAGATCACACAGGAACCCAGCAGTGGCCCTCCTGCTGAGAATAGCAGCCATGCTGAGACTGACATGGGTGGGCCCCTGACAGGGGCCCGGTGCCATGCTACGGGCTTCTCCGGTTTGTATCAGTTAGTCCTCACAAGGACTCCATGAAGCAGGGCCATGGTCTCACTGTCAGGCAGACAGGGAAGCTAGAGCTTGCAGAAGTAACCTGCCCCAGGGCCGATGGCTGGGAAGCATAGCACAGTGCTTACAGTCTAGAGAGGGGACATGTATTTAACAAGTGGAAGGGGGAGAAGGGCGGGGCATGCGGTGGGGGTCGGGCAAGCACAGGACAGGGCAGCTAGTCTAATCTTGGGAGTCCTGGAGGGCTCTGTAGGAGGCAGCATTTAAGCTTGGACCCAAAGGATGGATGAGGAAGAGCCAGAGGGATGAGGGGGAGCATTCCATTAATGGGAGGGGCTTGTGTGTGGCCCCAGAATCGGGACACAGTCTACAACCTGATGGAGTCGCCCAACTTCTGTGGTTGTCTCGGGGGGAGGAGAGGAGAGAGTGGGGTCTAGGGAGGAAGAGGTCTTTCGTGTCTTTGTCATTCAATTACGGCACATTGTTGGTGCTCAGTAAACTATCTTGGAACCAAATTGAACTCTCCAGTGCCCCAGCCATGGAAGAGGAGCCGGACGCAAGCCTTCGACCTCATTTCCAACACTGGGAGTTTTGCAGCAAGGCCAGGTCATGCTACGATGGAGGTGAGAGGGAGCATGTGCCAGGCGCCCCGTGCACTCCACACCCACACCTCCTGCACTTCTCCCCACCCTCCCGCCACATAGTAGGTGAAGGCGCTGGCACCGGGGTCAGCCCCGCCCTCCCGACACCCAGCCTGGACATGCTCGCCCGGCCATGCGGCTTCCTGGTTCCAGTTACCACCCTGCATTAATGCTCCCACCTCCTTCCTCGCCTCCACTTCCTCAGCTGAGGTTGGAGAGAGAAGCTCCCTCGGGACCATTCAGCTGACAGTCACGAGGTTCCGTGGTCCCTCTCGGTCTTCAGGGCCAACCGCCATGGGTCCTTCCAGCAGCGCTTTGGCATGAGACAGCTTTGTGTTTCCCAGGGCTGCTCTTTCCCCTGCACAGCATGCTTCCCTCCCTGAGCCTCCTCTCCCTTGCCCCCAAGTCACAGTGTCCATAGTCAGACAGAAACGGCTCCCAACCTTCTGCCCACATCACCAGGTGTGCAGAAATGCAGAGTTAATTCCTGAGGCAGTTAATCCCATTAACAAGCAGTGAGTCACACCCTTCAACCAGGAGGCCCCCTTCATCATGGAGCATTAACCAGCGCTTCCTCAGTCCCATGTAAGGCATGGCGGCTGCTCCTTACATGTCTCTGTCTCTCCGGGACACCCAGGCACCATCAACTTAAAACATGCCCCACAAATTAGCTGGCCCTGCACCCCACTGCCGTACCCCAAGGCCACATATCACATACCCAGGCCCCGGGGCTGGAGTTTGGCACATGGAAGGCCTTGGGGAGCAGCCCATATGGATGTCCCCTCAACGTTCAGGGATGTCAACAGCCCACTGCTGATTGGGAGCGACTGTTTTCAACAAGGAGTCAGCCAGGAATGGAATTATCTAACTGTTAACTGTGCTTATCGCAAATCATTTTAATGATGTATTAACATTTAATTCGATTGTTACTGAATGCTTCAGATTACATGTACAGCCATGAACTTAACCATCAGAGCAAAAGGAGTCACGGGAAACAGGACTCCTGCCCCGGCCCAGGCTCGCTCAAGGTCCTGGGCTCGGAACTCGTTTGCTGTGCGATTTCCCAGCGTCCGTTGTCAGTCTCTGGAGAGACCGTCCCTTTCAGGGCAGAGCTGTTGCTGCAATGTCACACCTCCAGGGAGAGAAGCCTGCTGTCTTTTACCCGGCAAATCCGCACTGTGTGCCTGCTGTCTGCAGGGTGCGGGGACTGATGCCACGAGCAGCCCCAAAATGGGGAGGGCGTAGGGCTCCCCTAAAAGACAGGCATGCAGAAAGAAAAAAGAAAGCTGCGTGGGTGGCAGGCCCCACACCAAGCATATCGCAGCCTTCACCCCTACTGCTGAGTGAGGCTGGCATGTACAAACAGGTAAACTGAGGCTTAGAGAAGCTGTCCCTTGGTCCACATGGGAGACAGTTGCGTGTGTGGTTGGGGAGGGAAAGAGAATGGGTGACGAGACCGCTCAGACAAGCTGGGGCCGGAGCACAGAGCTAAGGAGTCTGACTTTGTGTTGCAGGAGCCACGGAAGACTTGGGGGCAGGACCCACACAGGCCATCCCACATTTGAATATATTAAGCAATAAAATGTCCACTAAGCCTTAGAATGTGGAAATAGGAATCCAGTGTGTGTGACGCACCCCTGCTCTTTGCCACTGGCCCTCCTCCCAGTGGAAGATCCTCCCACATATCAAGATCCTGCTGGGCATGGGATGCCCACGAAAATCTTTCTCTTTGTCTCACAAACACACACGCACACCCATGCACATGCATGTAGGCAGAATGCACACACATATGCAGGTACACACATGCTCACATGCACCTCCATGCGCATGCATGTAGGTAGGCGCACACACACGTATGCAGGTGCATGCACGTGCACACACAGTGTCAGCCCTCTACCACTCACATAGTCATGTATCCCAGCTGCTGCCCACATTTCATCTCTGGAAAGGGAGAGGCCAGTGAGGCCCACTTGGCCTTGCTGCCCCTCTTTATGGGCACAACCTGGGCAAATGCCCATTTTCAGAGGCTGGGCTAATGGCCCCGCTGCTCTGCCCCACGTGGGCTGAGGCCCAGCTCCTCCCCTGCAAGGCCGCCACAGCTGTGTGGCAACTGCCCCCGGCTGGGCTCCAAGCCGCCACCGCTCAGAGAACCCTCCGTGACGTGCTGTGACTAGACAGGCGCAAGGAGCAGGCCCTACAGTCATGTAAAATGCAGGAGAAATCCCCATCCCAGATGCAGACTGACCTAACAGCGCCATGGCAGTAAGCGCATTCGTGTCCCCGACTGGGGGTGATTGAACCCAGCGCTGTGTAACAACAGCCTTGTTATCTGGGGGAAGCAGAAGCTTAGGCTGTTCTGGGAGCAGCAGGAACCTTGTAGGGGGTGCAGGGAATCATGCAAGCTGGTGCCACGTGGCTCCCCGAGTCAGCCCAGCCCACTGCCCAGATGGAAGCTTCCAGATGAGTCAGTCCGTGGGAAGAGAGCAGGCATTTGTTCATTGGGCCCCAAAGCCTCGGGCAGGTGGGGATGATTGACCTGGAGTGAAATCGTGCATCCTTAAGCTGGCAAGCCCTGGGTTGCCCGATAGATTCCACATACGGGTCATCTCCCCCAGACGGATTAAGCCCCATGGAGCCCCTCTGCCCGGCAGGGGCGGGAGAGCCCAGTGTTGTCCCGATGGCCGCTGTCTTCAACTGGGCTGTGGACAAAGGGGAAAATAGGCAAGGCCAGGGCTTCAGATCCGGCTGTCCTGGCCAAGCCCCTTTGGGTGAACCCACACCTCCCTGGGCTGGTTTCCTCACCCTGAAAGTGACCTTATAATAATGGCATCTGTGTCCTCAGACCTGGATGGGAGGAGGCGCTCAGGAGGGCCCAGGTCAAGCCTCTGTGGACTGAGCAGCAGCTGCCCCCTGGCACCGCCGCTGTTCAGGTCACATGCAGGCAGAAAAGAGGCCTGCGTTTCCCTGAGCCAACCTCACACATGCTCAGAAGAGTTTAACGATTCTGTTCCAGACCCTTCTGCTCCACACACGGGGCAGGAAGGAGGTCCTCGTCCCCTTTGTGCATAACGGCATGATCTCACGTCTGTCCCAAACCATCTTGCACACGTGTGGGAGCTGGGAGTGGGCAGTGGCTGGGGCACCCAGAGCCTCTCTTCCACAAACAGAAGGTGCACCGGGCGTTGCGCCGCATGGCGTGGTGAAGCCTAAGCCCTGGGTCTTCTTGCTTTCTCTTGATGCTACCAGTTTGTAGTGAATGAAAAGAAGGACTAGGCTGGTGAGGGCTGGAGCAGTGGGAGCTCCACACGTGGCTGGTAGGAATGCAAACTGGTCCAGCCCTTTGGAAAACATTCTAGTGTTATCGCCTAATGCCAACAAATCTCCAACCCAGCCATCGCATTCCAGCTGTGAGGCCCAGAGAGACGTCTGGGAGGCCTCAGGCCGTGAGCCAGAAACAGTCTCACAGTGCCGCTCACAGTGGCTGTGAGTGTCCCAGAGTGGGGACAGCCCCTGAGCCCCTCAGCAGGGGGTGCACACGACCTGCTGGGCACGCTGGGGTGAGTCCTTGCAGGGCACTGCTGATGAGGATGGCGAGCTGCTGGGGCCTGGGACTCCTGGGTACTTCCTCCTCCCTGTAAAGGTCACATGCCAGAGTCTGGGGACACTGCCCTCCCGCACGTGACTTGCAGTGCCATCCCATAGGTGGAGTCCCAGCCCGCCCCCGTCAGGTCTGGCCCCGTGGTGTGTGCTGGCCCGTGGACTGTGGGCGGATATGCCGGGTGCTATGTCCAAGCAGGCACTTTCAAGAACAACCGCACAGCATCTCCTTTCTGAGAAGCAGAGAGCCAACGACTGAACCAAGGCCGAGCCAGAGATGAACAAACTGCAAGTCCACGATCCGACCCACTAGAGAACAGAAGTCACAAAGCAACCAACTGCCCCCAAAGTCCAAGGAGAAAGTGTCACCTGCAGAGGAAGATTGGGCACAATCACTGATCTCCGCCTAAGACCAGGGCTCCATCAGAACAAAAGAGACGGTTCCCACTGTCACACCACTGCCGGCCAACAGGCATCAAATGGCAAGTAACGGTGGGAGAGTAGTCACGGGGGTGGGCTAGAGCGTGCCCCCCTTGAGGCCTGTTGCAAAGGACAGACCAGGAGTTAAAGGTGAATCAGACAGTAAGAAAAACCCACTGTCAGAGCAGCCCAGCCCCCACCCTAAAACCAGCCATCCCAGAAGAATTTGAAGTCTGTGGGGCACAGAGGGTAACCATAGTGAGGAGTGACCTCAAGCCTAGTCCAACTCTTGGCCGATGAACTAAAATTCCCCGTAACTAGGCCTGTTGAAAGGAAAGCTGTATCCATGTCAGGCACAGAAACTGTTTTCCTCTCCTGTTTGCTTTCAGCAAAAAAATTATCGGGTGCATACAAAGGCAAGTAAAACAGCACGCTCCTTGACCTGTGTCTACCTGGGGGTGTGGAGGAAAGATGCACCCTCCCAACGTCCACCACAGAAGACAGCCAAGCTGACCTCAAATTCATGAATTGTTTTTACACCCATTCAAAAGCTGAGGTCACAGAGTGACATCTTAAAGTCTAAGGCAAGATTATGCCTGTAGGAAGCGAGGGGACATGAGCCCATGCTCTCCTAGGGAAGATGCAATTGGATATGCGTAAAAAGAATAGAGGAATAGGACACAAACCGGCCAGAGTGAGGGCAGGCTGGCAGCACAGTGGGAAGCCCCTGGGGGCTCCCAAGTTTGGAGGAGCCCTCATTCTCTACAGGCTCTTTCTTTCAAACCCCACCAGGCATTCAAAGGAAAACCCAGATGAAGCCCAAAGACATGCCTTCTGTGGCCACAAGGGCCGGCGGGAGAGGAAGAGCAGCCACGGGGAAGGGCAAGAAACACCCCTGGGCCCTGCTCCTGAGTCCGCCATGGAGCCAAAGCCAGGATCTGGGCCAGGCATTGGTGACCGCTCATGCAGTGGGAAGGGAAATTGGGAGAAGGGAACCCTAGTCCTGGAGAAGGGGCGAGATTCAGGGCTGAGCCCGCAGCTCCAGCTGGGAGATAGGAGAGGCCAGAAGTCCCCTCCTCCCAGGAGGAGGGTCACAGCACACCTCAGATTAAGGCTGAGCCCGGACATCAACAGCCACGTCTACCCCCTCCCGCCACCCATGACTCTGGGAGACAGACGGGGAAGGGAAAAGTACCCAGAGGGTCTCTCTGAGACATGGGACAAAACACTCAGAACCAGAGGTCGCCAAGCACAGGCGAGCTCCATAGCCATTTGAAATAATTAATAATAATCACAGCGGTGCAGATCTCAAACCAGACCAGCCCATACCTAGAGTTACTTATACCCCCATCTAACGGTCTAGCAGAAAGGTATGCCTACACGAGATGTACGACTCAACAAAAATTTCCAAGACATACAAAAAGACAAGAAACAAAGAGGGACATTCAAAAGAGATCAAGCAAACATCAGAACCAGACTCGGACACGATACACATGTTGGAACTATCTGACAGGGGATTTAAAATAACTATGATTAATTTTTTGAAGTCTCTAATGGAAAAAGGAGGTGACATGCATTATCAGACGGTTATTTCAGGAGAGAGAAGGAATCTCTAAGAAAAGCACATGGAACTATTAAGATAAAAAAGAGAGAGAAGAAGGGTGTCTTCAATGGGCCGATCAGTAGATGCAGCACAGCTGCGGAAAGAGTCACCAAACTTGAAGATAGGTCAAAAAAAAAAAAGAATACACTAGAAAGAAAGATAAAAAGTAAACAGAATAGGATGTGAGACAATACCATACATTCTAACCTACGCATAACTGGAATCCCAGAGGGAGAAGAGAGAGAATGAGTAGAAGAAATATTTAAAGAAATGATGGCCGAGAGTATAGTAAAATGAGTGATAGACACTGTGGGTAAAATTGTAACATTTCCATTTTATCTGGCCTGGCTTTAGTGCATTTGCATATCCTCAGGGGTGGAGAGAAGTTCATCTCCTTGTCAATGGGTAATTCCCTGGGCAACCAAAGGTGTGTCTGAACCTGAGAGGTTAAGGGGAGGGGCTTGCTGGCTGGCTTGCTTCTTCTGGAGCAGGGGAGAGAGACGGCCCCGGACTGCAGTTTGCAAGCAATAAAAGGTTTTAAACTTTATTTCTCCCTTTGACTGATTTTGGTTTTTAGAGGTATTTTGCCCCAGGATTTCCCTCTCCCTGGACTTACAGACACCAAAACAGATCCAACAAGCACAGAGAGGGCAGAGTAAGGGGCAGGCAAGGACGAATAGGTATAGAATTTTTAAGATACTTTAGAGGATATTGTAATGGTGGCTACATGTCATTATACATTTCCCCAAACCAATAGAATGCCCAGCACCAAGAGTGACCCTAATGGAAACGGTGGGCTTTGGGTGGTGGTGATGTATCAGCATAGGGTCATGCTTGGTAAAAATGGACCGTTCTGGTGATGTTGATAACGGGGAGGCTATGCATGTGTGGGGCAGGCAGGGGGTATATGGGAAATCTCTGTACCTCCCTCTCAATTTTGTTATTAACCTAACACTGCTCTAAAAAAGAAAAGTTAAAAATAAAAAGGGAAAAAGAAAGTCAGAGAACACCAACCAGCATAAATACCACACCCAAACAAACAAAAAGCCACCTCTAAGCACATTATACTCAAACTGTTGAAAACCCCACAGACAAAGAGAAAATATTAAAGCCGTCTGAGGTGGAAGCAGGGAGAAGCATTATATACAGAAGAATAAAAATACAATTTACAGTATTTTTCACAGAGTTCTCATCAGAAACTGTGCACAAGATAACTGAGTGAATCTTTAAAGTGCTGAAACACTGAGAAAACTCAACCCAGAGAAAATACCTTCACCAAAGGAAGAAGAAATGACAACTTTCTCAAATAACAAACGTTGAGGGGAGACATTTCAAGCAGACATACTCTAAAGGAAATAATACTCAAGAAGATCTTGAGATGAAGAGACCCTGATATCAGACAGAAACTTAGATCTACAGAAAGAAATGAAGAACGTGCACGCAGGGTTAAGTGGCAAAGAAACGAAATTCATTTTTCCTAATTTCTGATTGCTCTAAAAGACACACGGCCTAAAGAAAAAGTTGCAGCAATGCATTTATTATACATGTAAAATATGACAACATAGCACAAGAGATGAGAAGGAGAAATTGGAAATACACTGTTCTAAGGGACCCTTGCACTACATGTGAAGTGGTGCGATGCTATTTGGAAGTAGGCTCTGATTATTTAAACCAAAGGGCAGCTACTGAAAGTTTTTGTAAAAGGTGTGAATAATAAGTCAGTAGAGGAGATAAAGTGGATTCATAAAAATGCTCAATCAACACAAGAAAAAGACCAAAAAAAAGGAAAAAGAAACAAAGAATAAATGGAACAAGAAAATGGATAGCAAAATCGTAGATTTTAATCAAACGACCACCAATGATCAAGTTAATGTGAATCATCTAAACATACCAAGTAAAAGGCAGAGATTGTCAGATTTCATTTAAAAAAATCAAGATGCAAGTACATGTTGTCTATAGCAAACCTACTTTAAATACAGAGAAGTAAATAGGTTAAGCAGGAGTAACCATATTAACATCATGAGCAGACTTTAGAAAAAGGAATATTTCAAAGACAAAGAGGGACATCGCATGATAAAGGACTCCCAGCAATCCTAACCTAGTAGCCACCTCCCAGAGGTTCCAAATACAGGAGCAAAAATAAAAAGGCAAAAACCTCCACACAATTTAGGAGCCCCAAACGGATGGAATGGAAAGGAGAAACAGACAAATCCATAACTGCAGTTGGAAATGCCAGCTTTTGTCTCAGTAATGGACAGAAAAGTAAACAGGAAGCCAGTAAAAATAAAGAAGACCTGCGAAACACCATTAGTTCTAGTTGACATATATGCAACACTCCACCCAATAACATGAGAATCCATTTGGATCATAAAACAAAATCAGAAAATCAAGAAAAAAGAAAATATTTTGATGTTGACCCATTACAATATTAAGCTAGAAATCATAACAGAAAAGTAGCCAGAAAAAAATTAGAAACAAAACAACACACATGGGACAGTCATAGGTGAAAGAGAGTCAAAGGGAATTTTAAACTATTTTAAGATGAATGAAAATAAAACATGTCAACATTTGTGGGATGCAGCTACAGCAGTGCTTCAAGGAAGATGTATAGTGTTAAATGCTTATATTAGAAAAGATAAAAGGTCTCAAACCAATAATTTAAGCTCACTTAAAGAGACTAGAAAAAGAACAGCAAACGAAATTCAAAGCAAGTAGAAGCAAAGTACACAGATTAGAGGAGAAATCAGTGAAGTTAAAAACAATAGAAAAAATTGATAATACCAAAAGCTAAGATATTTTTCAAGATTGATCAATGAATAAACGTCTAGAACAAATGACTGAGAAATGAAAAGAGAAGACAGAAATTACCAATATCAGCAAAAGAGGACTGGCTGGGGACGACTAACAACATCTCTAAGACCATGAATTCCATGATTTAGGTGAAATGACAAACTATCAGAACTCACCCAACAAGAAACAGACAGTCTGGAGTACTTTGTTGTTTAAAAACTTACAAAATAAGGGAACCCCAGCCCCAGATGGTTTCACTGGAATTCTACCAAATGTTTAGGAAGAAATACCAATATAATCTCTCCTAGTAAACTGAATAGGAAGAAACATTTCCCAATTCATTTTATGAGGCCAGCAATATCCTAATACCAAAGCTAACAAAGACATTCAAGAAAAAAACCCTACAGACCAATATTTCTTCTGAACGTAAGTGTGTTAACCCCCCCAAAATACGGCAAATCAAGTCCAGCAGTATTTATATCAAAAAATTTCTCATGACCAAATTTTACCCCAGAAATACAAAGGTGCTTAAAATTTTTAATTAATTAATGTAATGCACATTAATGGACTAAAAAAGAAAACCCATGTGATTATCTTAATAAGTGAAAGAAAATCATTCGACAAAATTCAAAACTGCCCATGATGGAAAAATAATTCTCAGCCAAGTAGAAGTAACAGGGAACTTCCCAACCTGGAAAAGAGCACTGACTGCTGACATCTCCTTACAGGTGAAAGAATGAATATTTTCCCCTGAGATCAGGAACCTGGCAAGGATGTCTCACCACTCCTATTCAACATTCCATTAAAAGTCTTAGCTAGTGTATCTTACTACACTGATGGACAGTGACTGCAATGGGGTGTCAGGAGGGGACTTGATAATATGGGTGAACGTTGTAACCACAATGCTGCTCATGTGAAGCCTTCATAAGATTGTGTATTAATGATACCTTAATAACAAATAAAGTCTTAGCTAGTGCAATAAGGCAAGGAAAAGTAATAAAAAGAATAAGAAAAGAAGAAATAAATCTCCCTCCATTTACAGATAACATTATTTCTATGTAGAAAATCCCAAAGAATCCACAAAAAAACTCTAGAATTAATATATGAGTGTAACAAGGTCGTAAGATTCATGACCAATGAACAGAAATCACTCGCATTTCTCTGTACTAGCAATGAAAAATTAGAATTTGAAATTAAAAACATACACAAACAATAGCTCCCCAATTGAAATATTTAGGGATAAAAAATTGAAATATGCAAAGTCTGCATGCTGAAAACTGAAAACACTGATGAAAAATCAAACAAGACCTAAGCAATGGGGGAGATTTATGGTTTGGAAGACTGAATATTAATATGTTACTGCTACCTGGTTTCGTTTATTGATTTAATGTGATCCCAATAGAAATTCCAACAGGCTTTTAAAAAAGTTATACAAACATGAAATAAAAAATGTATATGGAAAGGCAAAGAAACTAATATAGCCACTATCAGTTTGATAAAGAAGAACAAAGCTGGCAGAGTCACACTACCTGATTTCACGACTGACTACAAAGCTACAGTAACCAAGACAGTGGAGTACCATTGAAAGGGCAGACATGGAGATCACTGGAACCAGAATACAGAGCTTAGAAATAGACCCACAGATGGAGATTCAAATGGCATTTGACAAAGGTACAAAGGCAATTAAATAAAGAAAGGACAGTCCTTTCAACAAATGGTGCTGAAAAGTTGTGCACCCATGTGCCGTTGATGAATTAATCCCCAGCCTCACACCTTATAACAAAACCAGCTCAGAACTGAGTATTCATAAAATGTATAAAACCATAAAACTTCTAGAAGGAAATAAAGGAGAAAATTGTATGACCTTGAATTAGATATTGTTCCATTTAGGACACCAATAACATGATCTACAAAAGAAAAAAGTTGATGAATTGAAATTTACCAAAATTTGAAATTTCTGTTCTGCAAAAAAAAAAAACAACAACAAAAAGCTTAAGAGAATGAAAAGACAAGTCACAGACTGGGAGAAAATCTTTGCAAGTTGCATTTCTGACAGAGCTCTAAGTCAGAATGTATATAATAAACCAAAAGGCTCTTAAAGGCCAACAATAAGAAGACAAATCAGTTTTTTCAAAAGAGGGAAACATTTAGACCAACATTTCATTGAAGAGGATATCCAGGTGACAAACAAGCACATGGGAAAATGCAGGAGAAAAAGACCGAGATGCACCTAGAGCATATCAGAGTTCTAGAAATTAAGGCATATTTTTAAAAAGAGACGGGTATGTGTTAGAAGACCACAGAGGTTCATCTGAGAGAGTATCTCATGGCCAAAGGTAGAACAATGTAAGCAACAAAATAAAGATAATATTGGATTAGAACCCAAAGAATAAAATAAGTGTCTTTCATTTTACACTGATCTTAAAAACAGAGAAGTGGTAACTCTTTCTTACAGAAGAATTCCGAATAATAAATATAATAGGAATAAGGAACATAGACCATTACTGTGAGAACACTGCAATAATCATTGCTTCAGGCAAAGTCCACTGCTGAGAGCTAAAATTAACAGGCAGCCCTTTCAGGAGAGAGAGATATCTGTATAGCCTCGAAGTATCTTTTTTAAAAAGTCATCAATTACAAAGAAAAAACATAAACTTCACAAAGAAGACACCTGGAGGGCTTCGCCTTAACCAGGGGATCAGGGTCGGGGTCACCGCAACAGGGCACCGGTGACAGGAGCAGGACACACCTCTGTGGTGCTCTTTCCAGTCGTGCAGAAACCAGTCTGTATCGTCAGAAAACACCAGAAGCACCCAAGTTGAGAAACAGTCCGCAGAATAACTGGTTTGTACCCTTTGAGTCTCAAGGGCATAAAAAACAAGCAGTTTGACCACTATCAGAGCAGGGAGGAGGTTAGGCTGCCACAGGAGCGAAATGCAGCATGGGAATATGGGTTCGAATCTGAAGCCAAGTGAGAACTTCAGTGGAAAACTGGTAAGATCAGAATGAGATCTGTAGTTTAGGAAAAACGTTGTCTCAAAGCCAATGCCTCAGTATGGGCCACTGGACTGTGGTCAGTATGCTGTTAAGATCCCGGGACCCCTTGTAGAGGGCTTGGGGGAACTTTCTGTAATATTCTTGCAAATATAAAAGTATCTGCAAGTACAAAGTTGAAAGGAGAAAGTGACTAAAAAGAAAGAAGAAGGGTGTGCACACAACCTTATTTCAAGACTTAACAGTGAAGCGGCAGCAACTGAATCAGTGTAATATTTGGTTGAAGGGTAGACATGTAGACCAGTGCAGCAGAGAGACGGTCCAGCCCTAGAGCCACACACACGTGGTCAATTGACTTTTGACAAAGCTGGAAAGTCAGTTCAGTGAGAGGGACTGCCTTCCCAACAAGTGGCGTTGCAGCAGCTGGGCGGCCCCCTGCTTCCACCCATACCTTACGCCACTGAAATGCCCTCAAAATGCAATATACGCTTAAATGTAAAGTGTAAAACCATAAAACTTAAAAAATGTTCATGACTTTGAATTAGTAAAGTTCTCTTATATACGTCAATAAAAGCATGATCCATAATGGGAAAAAATGACAAATTTGAACCCATGACAGTTTTTGAAAATTGCTTTGTAAAATGTATCATTTAGAGAGTGAGAAGAGAAACCACAGACTGGGAGAAATGATCTGTAAATCACATAGGTGATAAAGGACTTGTACCCAGAATATGTAAAGAACTTTCAAAGGTCAATAATAAGCAAACTAATGATCTAATTTTTAAAAATGGGCAAAAGATTTGAACAGATCTTTGCCAGTGAAAATATATGGATGGCAAATAAACAGGAAAAGATGCTCAATATTATGCATTAGGAAAACACAGTGAGCTATCACTCCACATCGATTAGAATAGCTAACATTTTAAAAAACAACCTGCAAACACCAAGTGCTGACAAGGATGGAAAGCAACCAGACTCATGTGCTGCTGGTGAGAACGATGGGAACAGTTTAGCAGTTTCTCTTGAATTAAATACATACATACTATAGGATCCCACAATCCCAGACCCAGGCACTCACCCACGGGAAGTGAAAACCTATATGCTCACACGTAGCCCATATGTGAATGTTTATAGCAGCGTCATTCATAATTGTTCAAAACTGGAAACAACCCAACTGTCCCAATGAGCAGACTCCGACACACCCGCAGGATGGGACCCTGCTCATCAGAAGACAGGAGTGAGGCCATGGATTCACAAACAGCATGGCTGAGACTCAAAGGGGCTACGCTGGGCGAAAGAAACCAGGTCACAGACTGCCTTCTGTATGACCCCATTTATGTGACATTCTGGAGAAGGATGGAGAACAGATCATGGAGGCCATGTGTTAAGGGTCAGAGGAGGCTTTAACCACAGAGGGAAGCTGGACATGGGGTAAAGGAACTGTCCTGTGTTTTGACCATGGTGGTGGCTACAGGACTATGCTTTTGTCGAAGCTTATAAAACTGTGCGCAAGAGAAAGAGCATATTTTGCCATGTGCAAATTAAAAATAGGTTAAAAACTTTTTAAACATAATTTCCTGGTTTGGGTCTGTCTCTCTTGTTCTTTCTCTCCAACGTAAGAACAATGTGTCCCAAATAGGAGCTGTTCCCTCATCCCGGACCTCTAATGAGACGGTGACCCGCCGGGGCCTCCAGGGGTCGTGGAGGTGGCCTGGGCTGGCAGTGCCCTCTCAGGGGCACCCTCCCCTCCGCTGCTCTCCCGCCTGCCCCGACTTTGGTCTCCTTTGGCTGACCCCCTTTTGGGTGTCCCTGTTCCCAGCAGGTGGACGCTGAATTCCTCGGTTCCTACCCTCTGAAGGGGAATTCAGCTGAGAGACCCAATAGAGAGTCCAAGCCACAGGGATTTTTATTTAGCACAGCGTAAGGCAAGTGTGCCCCAGAGCCAGAGGAGCCGGGGTGCAGGCCGCGCGCTGGGGGTGTTTGGCTTTCTCCCCCATCTGTCACTCTCACGCTGGCTTTAGGGTCTGTCTACATCCCTCCCTTCTACAGCCTCTTTTCACAAGTCTGTGTTCATCATTTTTCCCAGGAGCGTCTTAAGACAAAACCCGTGGCAGGGTCAAAGCCGTGATGTAAGGGCCGTAGTCGGGGCACGGCGGTGGTCGCAGGGTCACCAGCTGCCAGCCTTCCCTGAGTGCCTCAGCTCTGAGCAGGGAAGGTCCCGGGGACATGTGCCTTTGCTTATCAGTCTGTGCCGAACCGCAGAAGGGGTTGGTCCAGGGAGGCAGGGCAGCCTCTGGGCAGGGGCTGGGTGGGCCCTGCTGCCCTCCTTCCTCCTGGCCTGCTCACATGCTCTAACTGCTACTCTACCACCCTGGCCCCTGTCCTGGGCCCGGCCCTGGGCCGCCCTGAGCCTCCACAGGGCATCCGCTGTCCGGTCTGCTCCCACCACTCCCTCCACTTCCTGGCGGTGATGTGGCCCCATCCCTTTGAGAACAGTCCCTGTGCCTCTGCGTGGCCCAGCCAAGCGTGCTTCCCGTGCCGCTGGCCAGAGGACACGTGACAGGCTGGCCAGTCAGAAGCCTGTGCAAGCCCTGGAGAGAGAGGAGGCCACTCTTTCCTGTGGATTCAAGCTGCCAGGGTGTGACATCCTCTGCTGTTTGGAAGAGTCCATCCAAGACAAGGAGGCCCTGAGACAGGCCGAGGCGGAGAAGGCCTGTTTTTGGCTGGTGGGCCTGCTCCATCCTGCTCCAGGCCCTGAAAGCCAAAAGCATCCCTTGTAATCTGGAACAAGCCCCAGGTTCCGGCTAAGAATCGCACTCGACCTGCTGTCCCCCTGCGGCCAGCTCTGCCACCTCAGGCGTCAGACGCTCCGGTGGGGTGGGTCTTCGCTGCGGCAGCACGCTCGGGCTGGCAGCCTCCCCGGGCCCCTGCCACACTGTCGCCTGGAGAAGGTGGGGACCTGGGCTGGAGGACCCAATGGAAGGAAGCCCTGGGGAGAGGGCAGGAGGCTCCCCAGATGAAGCTCTAGGAAGACCTCTGTGCACAGGGCTGCGGGGCGGCCCCAGGCCAGCCAGGCCCAGCGGGCAATTGGCAAGAGCTGGCCTACTGCTCAGACGCAGCTGCCATCTTCCCCAGGGCCCCACCACAGCCCCCCTTCCCAGGCCATTAATTGGGCCACATCTGCTCACCGCAGATCCTTCTCACCCCCCCAGGAGCCCACCACTCTGCTTTCCAGGGCCCGAGCCAGTCTGGACTGCGCATCTCCCTCATCACATGCCGGCTGCAGCTCGTCAGGCCCAGCTCCCTGTGGGGCAGTAACTCGCATGCACCCCACACCCCTCAGAACAGAGTCTAGACTTGCACTCGGGCCGGGAGAGTTTGCCCCACCCCACACCAGCTCCATTGCCCACGGTCCTGAGCATGGACCCTGCCAGCACACGCTGCACTGGTGGTGAGGCCACACAGGGGTTCAACCAGGCTCCTCCAAAGATGCTCCGGCCCCATGGGGAGAAGGGCAGGATCACAGCAAGGCGGGGACGTGGTGCAGGTTGCCAACGCAGTACATCCTGCAATTCTGAGATAGTAGAAATGACACGGTCACCGACGGTACTCTAGATGGCGAGCTCGGGAGACCACGCCTGTTGGAAACTGCAAAGGTAAAGGGCCCTTCCAGGTACGGACAGAGATGCCCACACTGGGGACCCTGCACCTGATCTTAGAGTTGGCCTCCCAGGGCAAACCGGGGGCAACCGCCCAGTGCCCTCCACGAAAGGGGCCTGAGGGCTGCCGCTGCAGTGCAGTGCCACCGGCCTGGCGGGCTGAGTCTCCCCAGGGAGCGGCCTGGTCCTCGAGGCCCCAGCGCTTCCCTTTGCTGGGCACACTTCCCTGGACAAGGCAGGATGGTGGGAGGCCCGCAGGCGCAGAGCAGAAGATGCCCAGCAGGCACCACGAGCAGGAGGAAGCCACCTGAGGTGCCCCAACTGCCAGCCCAGCTCGCGCTTGCCCTCTGCCCCCGCCCCTCCCCTGGCCCTTGCTCCCGCTCCTCCCATCCTCCCCACTTCTGAGCTCTCATCTCAGTGCTCTGAGAATGACTCTAAGTTCTTTTTACCAGAATATGGTTTTCCAACCGCCAGCTCGTGTGGATGATAAAGGACCTTAAGCACATCCGTCAGAGCCCACCCACCCAGGGACCTCGACTCTCCGAGCCCTCCAGGGACAGGCCTTCCATGGAGGGTCTCAGAGCACAGGTGCTTTGGGGCTCCAGGCTCTCCCAGGCACTCACCCCACACATTGCCCACACACCTGTTGAATGTCAAATCTATTCCAGGCACTGAGACACAAGACAGGGGAGACCGCACCCTCATGGAACATTCCAGAGGGGGATACAGAAAACAGACAAAACAACAGGAGGTGTAGGAGGACCATGACAGACAGCCGGGCTTCCCAGGCTGCACCCTGAGCGCCCCAGACTGTGTGTGTGCTGGGGCGGGCGTCACAGCGCAGGTGGCTCACCTGTGAGGGTGGCAGCCTGGGTAAGTGGGACACGTATGAAGATAGTTACCTGTGAAAGTGAGTTGCCTATAAAGGGGCTCACCCGTGAGGGAGACTCACTTGGGAAGTTGGTGACCAGTGTGAGGAGGTGAGATATTGGTCTCCCTGGCCCTTGGTCAGGGCTCGGGGTCCCAGGGAAGGCAGAGCCCTGGTGCATCCCCCAGCAGCCTGTACAGTGGCTCAGCAGAAGGTGTCTGAAGGGAAGGGTTGGAGGTGAAGCCTCATGGTCCCCATAGATGGTGGCCACAATGGCAGACCCCAGCACTTGCGCTCAGGACCCACACTGTGAGTGCCACGGAGGGCTCTCCCTCCTGCCATGGACTCCAGAAGCCCAGAGCATTCATGGTCTCTGGACAAGCAGCCCAGGACCTGTTGGAGCAAGGCCTGATCCAGGGGTCAGCCTGGGAGCCCCAAAGGGTGGCCCCAGGGCTGGGCTGAGGAGCTTCGGGATTGCTGGGGGCACGGCCGCAGCAGAGGGAGCGGTCACCATCCCTCCCCCCCGCCGGGTGTCCGGGCAGCCAGCTGCTCCACCCACGCATGACCCACAGACAAGGGCTCCCAAGTTAGTTTTTAAGTCGGTGCTGTGAGAAGCTTCAGTTGCATCCAGGATCTATTTGCATTGCCACAGGGCATTTTAAGATTACGTCTGTCAATGAAATAAGAAAAGACAGAGCTGTTAGAGTCTTTAACTATCAGGCCATCAGCAGTAAACATTGAATGGCTGCGAAACTTGTTTCAAAATGTTTACCCTTGTCTGTATGAACTAAGATTTTCATCAGCAGGGAAGCTCAAGAATTTGAAAATAGAATCATTTAAAAGCTCTAATATTTAGGAAAAGTGACTTGAATTTGTATACAAATTCAGCATGTGACATTGTCTATTTTCTCCTCATAATTACATAATACAAAGAAAATACCATGTGATGTATTTATTCTCCAAGCCTGCACATCTACTCTGTCATTCCAGCAGAGCTACATTCCTGTGAAAGGGGGCCAGGGGAAACCTGCGTGGGACCTGGCGACAAGAAGCGGCCAGATGCTAGGGTCCCTGGACTGGTGGGGGGGGGGTCCCAGGCAGTGGCGGGGAAAGGGCCAAGTCCCTAAGTGGGGCAGCAAGGAGGCCAGTGAGTCTGGAGCACGGGCCCTGGGCTGTGCCCAGGACAGCTGAGCGGGGCGGGGACGCTCACCAGAGGGCTGTGCTCTCTGAGGCCTGCAGCTTCTCCACACTGAGATTCCGGGATGTCTAAGAAAGCTGAGGACCTTTCAGCAAACTTGTTGCTGGCATAGCAGAAGTCCTGTGGGGCCGTGTGACACTTAGCAAGGGAAGCCGGTGTGCCGGGGGAGCAATTGAACACTTCTGAGCACTTTGGAGAGGTGGCTCGCTCCCCCAGACACGCGGCCCCTTTCCCCAGATGAGCTCCTTTCCTGTGGGCTGGAGTGGGGGGCTCTGGGCACTGCAGCTGGGGCGCGGGACATTAGCCTGTGCACATTAACACAGGCCTTGCGGAGATAATGTGCTCTCAAGGAAATGAGATCGATCCACCCTAGCTGGGGAATCTCGTGTTTTTGAATCCAAGGCCAAAGGCAGACTGCTGAGATGCAGCACAGACTTCTAAGAGGGGTACGGAGGCTGTAGGTGGCCACCCAGTGCTCCGGGGCCACACCTGTGAGGGTGGGGGTCTCGTTCCCAAGAACCACCCCGTCATGGGCCGCCCAACCTCTCAGAAATGTTCTCCTGGCCTGGCGCTGTGTCCTGCCTTCGCAGCTTTGCCATGGCCGGCACTGCCTCAGGTGCCCCAGGAAATGACCCTTCTCCCTCCTCCCCCAGAAGCGAGCCCACACCTCCCAGCATGTCCTCATTTCTGGGCTGACAACCGGTCCTCCACGCATTTCTTACGGCGGCGGTTCTCCCGCAGGGGCCGATCTGTCCCCAGGGGCGTGGGGCAATGTGGGAACCATTCTGGTTCTCACGACTGGGCCTCTAGCATGTGGTGGCTGAGGCAGGGACGCGGTTCCCCATCCTACTGTGCGCAGGCCGGCCTGGATCAAAGGGGAGCCTGGCCTGAGTGCTGCCAGTGTGGAGGGGAGGCCCCGTGCCCCGCCCCACACCGTCCGTATGGACAGGCACTGGTCGTCGATCCCCTTCGGCAGCAGGGGCGCTGATTGGTCCAGGGCTTCAGGGGGTGTCCTCGGCACCCCTAATTCTGCCCTCCTTGGGCTCAGCCTCTGGTGACATTGAAGTCATCTTCTGAGTCGGGTCGCGCAGTGCCCTGGGTGAGAGGTGTTCTGCCCCAGGGTAGCACGGAGTGTGGGGTGTCCCAGAAGGAACAGACTGAGTAGGTTTGCCGGGTGAATGTGAGGTTACCACCTGCCAAAGGCCGTCTGCACGCCTGACACTGATGAGGGCTTCACTCACCAGGGCTCATTTGATCCCACGGCACCTGGCCACCCCCTGGCGTCACCTCTGTCCTGCCGATGGGGCAGGGGCAGCAACGTGCCCGGGAGGCACAGGGGACTGGAGGCAGGCATGGCCTGCCTGAGCCAAAGCGGAGCTCTGATCTGACGGGATGCGGGACATGGCCCAGTGTGATGAGCCCATGGCCCTGGAGGCGGCCCTGAGCGGTCCTCTGCCCGGCGGACCAAAGGCATTGCACAAAAGCGCTCCTACGGTGCAGGGAGGCGGGCCTCCAGCGCACTTCTGTCCCAGAGCACCGTGAGCCCTGCTGTGGCCAGAGCGGTCATTGGAAGAGAGGCAGGCATGCTTACACCCAGCTATCCCAGACTAGGCTATGCTCACAGGGCCTCGCAATGCCAGAAAGCGGGGCGGCCTGGGCCCACGGTGGGGCGAGATGTGCGTGGCATACAGCAGGGCCTGTCGTTTGTCCTTTCTCTGTGGCCCCAGGGCTGCTCACAGGGGTCATTTGACCAGAGAAGAGAAGAAGGGAGTGCTGGCTTCCAGCTCCCGGGCTACCATGTCAGGGCGGCCTTCCCCTGTCAGCATTCCCTCCTCCCTCATTCATTCAGCACGTGCCCCAGCAGGGTGCTGGGGGCGGAGCCAGCAGTGCTGAGACGGGGAGGGGGGAGGGGGGCTCCCAGTGCAAAGGAGAGAAGCCACCACAGGGCGGTTGGGCGGGGCCTGGGCCCACAGGGGTGGGGCCTAGACCCTCCCTGCTCCAGCCATTCACAGCAACCTGCACGTGCTGTTCCCTTGCCCGCAATGCTGTTCCCTCTCTGCTCCTCTCCCACCAGCCTCGCCATCCAGCTGAGGAGTCCCTGACTCCAGCCCGAACCTCCCTCCCCCTCAGCATAGCATCTGTGGGAACCTTGAGAGTCTGCGGTGGAGGACTTTACCAGCAGGAAGGGTTATTTACCGTTTAATTAATTAATATGGAATAGGGGTTTTGATTAATATGGAATTTATTAAAGTTAACATTGAAGTTATGTATTCAAAAAGCCAATTTCCCTAAGTCTTTAAGCTCAACTTGTAAATCTCACTACTTTTCAAAGCTGGTCATTGTTAATTAGTATCTGAGTCACCCCAAGGAACACATCGAACCCCTATAAATAATTAGCCCACTCCACAAACCTAGTGAATTCGACTTTGAGTTGCATTTATAAGATTAATATTTCTAGGTTATTTTTTGTTTTCCAAGAATTTCAAGTGACTGTCAGGGCATTCTGATAGCCAGAACTCAAAGACCTTCCCAAGCACTTAAACAGCTCCTGGAAAATTAACATGATAAATCATAACTATGGTGAATGCTGCTTGTAAATGTGGTCCCATGCTCTCACTCCTTCTGGTTTAAAATCTCCACGACGCTCAACATTGCCTCTTAAAATGAAGCCGGCTCCGTGGTGCTCCAGCCCATGGCCACCACGGGCTTGCTCTCCACTCAGGTGAACCCCGCAGCCCTTACCTGGTTCCCACAGCTCCCAACCTCAGCTGCTCCCCACCACAGCCCCCTCCCTGCTCGGGCCATGCACCTGTTATGGGCTTAGGGCCTGTCGCTTCCCTAGAAAGCTAGCTGCCCCAGGGGAGCGCCTCTGTGCGCTCCCTGCCACATCCCAGACCCCCAGGGGGAGCGTCTGGAGCACCGGAGGCAGCAGTGCCTCCCGGCAGGTGCGACTGAGCAGCTGGTTGGTGGGCCACCCTCCTGAGCGTGATTCCTGACGGGCCCCGACGCTCTGGGGCGGCCCCACTTCTGCCTCTCTCTGCTCATCTCCCTCTGTCCCGGGCTCAGAGTGTCATCCGCCTCATGAGAAGCCAAGCTGCAGGCAGATCTACCTTCCAGGGCGGCTGGGGTTGCTGAGCCCAAGTCCAGACCATGGCACAGTGGTTAGTGGTCAGACAGCCAAGACCAGGACCTCCTTCTGATGTCTGAGGATTCACCACTTCCCTGGCTGAGCTCCCCGAGGCCTCCCAGCTACTTTTGCCGTGGGGTCTATTGTCCATTTATAGATGGGCAAACTGAGGACACAGTGGCCATGCGTCCTGCTGAGGTTCCACTGCAGGGCATGGGGCTTGAGCTGGGGTCTGCCCAGAAGCCCACTCTGAGCGTTTCCATCCCTCGGGCCCTGCTACCCCCGACACTCTGGCTGGCCGGACCAGGGGCGAGGGTACTGGAGGACCCACGTACAATCCCAGAGGCCTGGAGCCTCAGAAGGGTGGCGAGCATGGCGGTCCAGGCTTCCTCCTCAGCCCGGCGAGGGCCCAGCCCAGAGGCGGCCACTGTGCGGTGGGTGGAGACACTGCCGCCCGGGGGTCTCCGTGGGCCTCAGCAGGCAGTGTGGCTAGTGGAGGCCTCCTGCTCCTTCTCCTTCACCACACCGAGAGGGCAAGGGGCTGGAGGGCTTTGGAAGCCCCTTCGGGAGTAGAGGGAGGGGGGAGGGGAGGAAACAGAGGGGGCGGGCTCCCCAAAGACCCTGCCGAAGCGCTGCGGCCCTAGGTCAGCAGAGGACAGAGCTGGAGATGCCCCCAGGAGGCCTCGCCAGAGAAATGGTCATAAAGTGCTTTGCTCCCCTGAGGATGCTGAGGCCAGGGAGGCGGGGAGGCCGCGGGCACTAGGGGAAGCTGCAGAGCGGCCCCTCCCCGGCCCCTCCCCTGTCCCTGGGCGGCTCACTCTCCCTCGCGGCATTTGACTCGGCCCGACCCAGTGCCTGCCAGAGACTGTGGCTCTGGACTGAGCAGGCTGAGCTCTCAGAGAACTCGGGTCCTGGCAGGGCTTCCCTGCCGGTCACCTCAGGGTCCCCCGGAGGCCCCTGGCAGTGCCATGACATTAGCTTATGGGAGGGACACTGGGGGTGGACTCATGGAGGGGCGCGACTGTGTCTCGGGTTTGCGGATGGGATGAACGGGGCTCCACTGCACCAACGTACACCCGGCTCACGAAAGCCCGTGGCCTGTCTGCCAAGCCCTCAGGTGTCCCACACACTAGGTCAGCTTGTGTGCAGCTCGGGGTCCGCCAACCCAGACAAAGGCAGAGCGGGGAGCCCCACAAGAGCCGGACATGGTGGCTCTCTGCTCTCCAGCCTCTCGGGTGGGCTGGGGCTTTTGAGAGGAGTTAAGTGACTTGCCCACAGTCCCCAGGGCTGCTGCCGCGAGGCCAATGCTGGCTCCGTGTCCTGTTTCCAGACCCTCGCTGATGGCTACCTCTCCAAGGGATCATAATGAAATAATGTTGTGTGACACGGCTCTTGTCACCTGAGAGTGTCTAAGTGCTTTATGAACAATTAATCAGCTCTCGCCTGCTCGGAGGCTGAGCATGATAGCCCAGAGAGCCAGAGTGGCCAGGAGGGAGGCCCAGAGAGCCAGGGTGGCCAGGAGGAGGCCCAGAGAGCCAGGGTGGCTGGGAGGGAGGTGGGCCTTAGGGCTTCCACACCCAAGGCCCCAGTGCTGGGAGGTGGCACTTCTGAACCACAGAGGCCTGGGCTCTCTGGATAAAGAAACTTAACAGTCATAGCAATTTAGAATAATAGGTCCAAAGGAGCAGAACCACAGAGTAATAGAGGTTTGGACCTAAGGGGCCTCAGATTCTCATATAAAAAGTCGGCCTGTGCTTTTAACCCAGCTCTGCCACTCTGAGCTGTCACTTCCCCTCCCTGGACTTCAGTTTCCCCATCCCCGGAAACATGGGAAACACGAGTATCCATCACTGTAGAAGAATGAATACAACAACGTAGGGGCAGCACCTGGTATGGGTGACACACGATGCCAGCGGCTGGTCTGCGCAGCACCAAGTGGCTTCCCTCTGGCTGCGGGTGGGGTGCGGCCAACAGGTAGGGGGGCACTGCCGGAGGGGGCGCAGGACAAGGAACAGGATGGAGTGTTTAGTCCCCAGCACCTTCCAGCCGTTCCATCGATGATGGGTGCTGCTTATTGAATGCCTACTGTGTGCTGGGCCTGGGGCTGGGTTACAGCCCTGCTCTCCATATCGAGTAACCTTGGGCAGGTCACTCAGCCCTCTGGGAGGATGGCAGCCCCTTCTTGGAGGAGCCCTCCTGAAATTAAGTGCCCGGGAGCAGCAGGGGTGCCCCTGGCCCAGGGAAGCACTCTCTAGGTCAGGGGCACGATGGCTTGCTTCCCTGGTGTGGGAAGGGGTGGTGTCTGCCCCCCTGCGGAGGGCAGCAGCCCACAGTCCCCAGCTATAAAGGGGGCCTTGCAGGCCCCAGCCTGTCCCACCACCACCCCATCCCGCACAGGGGCAGCACCTTCCACCTGGTGAGGATGGGTGAAGTACACGGCCCTGGATTCACTCGCGGCTGTCCCTGGCAGCAAGTGGCAGCCCCTCAGGCCCCTAAAGTTCCTCCTTCGGTCACCTTAGCCTGCTTGTGAATGAGACCCCTGGGGTCCAGCCCCCACAGGAAAGGGACAGGGCCATGCTTGGCCGAGACCCTGACACCTGGGGAAAGTCATTTAACCCACCGCTGGCCCCCCACGTGTGATGGTGGTGTCAGGGACAGACACGCGGGTGGCAGTGGCCCCAGCCGGGAGCCCACGGCTGTCTTTAGCACGCACTACTCTCAATACCCAGTGCCCAACACAGGGCCGGGCGCAGAACAATAGCCCGCATGGTCCAGCCCAGCCAGGTGAGCAGTTAGCCCACGCCGCCCAGTCCCCTGCTGGCACCCGCGGGGGGGCTCATCCCTGTCTCCCTGAACCCGGGGCACCGAGTGAGGAGTGTGCAGGGCCTCAAGGCGGTGAGTTTCCCCAGTTGTGAGCTGACATCAAGGAGGGCCAGGCACCCACCGTTCTGAGCAAGGCTGGGGAGTCAGCAGCCCCCCAAAGTGCCCGCCAAGGCGTCACCCAGGGCCATGGAAATCCTGTCACTGCCCCCCATTAAGCCCCCCTCCCAGCACCGGCTCCAGGTAGAGGTCCATACAAGTCATTTGCTAAATGTGAACGACAAGTAGACAGGTCAGCTTACCCCGGCCTCATTTCTAAAGATGTGGGTACGTGGAGCCCACCCACCGGCCAAGGACGCAGGCGTGACAGCAGCCCTGCTGCAGAGCTCTCCGGGGTGGGTGGGGTGCTTCTGAGCTACAGGCTGTCTTGCCCTTAAGTTCCTTCAGGCAAACACAAGGGGAGGGAGGAGGGGTGGTCCCCACACAGCGACACTGGGGGTCAGCCGGGCCGCAGGGCCGCGGGATCACCCCTCCTGGTCCTGAGTCCCCTGAGCCCTGGGGGGCCACCACTGGCCTGGCCCAGATGCACCAGATGGGGAGCTCTGTGCCAGGCATCAGATGAGGGCCCTACTCACTCCTTGTAACCCTCCTGTTAGCATTTGACGGACGAGGAAACCGAGGCACAGAGAACGGGAGCAGTCTGCGGGTGGGGGTGGGGCCAGGATTCGGGCAGAGGCCCAGGAAGCCGAGGTGCCTGGCGGCCGCACCCACCCACCCCCTGCCCCTGCCCAGGGCCAACAGCTCGGCCTGCTGGCCCAATAGATGCCCCTCCTGACCTGTCCCCTCAGCTCGGCCCCATCCTACAAGCCTGCCACTGGGCACTGAGGAGGGGACTAGCCGCCTTCTGACCCTGCTCCTCCTCCAGCTCCTCCATGCCTCTGCCCTCTGCCCTCTGCCCTCTGCCCTCTGCCCTTTCACTTCCTGGCTCTTTGATCCACCCACACCTGGCTTCACCCCTACCCACCAGGTCCTGGACCTCAGGTCAGTGCAGGTTCTCAGGCCCACTGTGCTCCATGGCTCTGGGCCTCCTGGACTTCAGGGCCTCCTGGACTTTGGGGCCCATGGAAAAGCTCCTACTTTACTTACGCCTCTAAATCCTCTCCATGCACATTCACACTTCAGCCAAGTTTACCCATCTGTCCATGACCCACATTTGCATGAGGGGGTCCAATAGGCATCGCAGACTTACTGTGTCCAAGATGGAACCCCTGGTCTCCCCCAGACCTGCCCCTCGCTCAGATTGCTGGTCCTAGGAAATGACAGGCCTGATTCCAAAAAGGGCGGCCTTGTGGTGCTAATATCTGGGTCCTGGGATCAGGACCGGAGCAGCGGTGTCCGAGCCGAGGCCCGTCTCCCCCTGCGCCGGGTGCCGCGGCGGGCTGGCAGCTCTTTCCTGTGGACCCCCTTCAGCCGCGACAGGCGCCAGCTGGGCCCGTGTAGGTGCGGCGAGATGACCACAGAGAAGTCTGCGGAGGGACAGAGGTCTGGAGGGGGTGCCTCAGAGCCCCATGATGGGCCATGCTCCTCCACGTGGCACCCCTGGGCTCGGAGCACTCATGGAGCCCCTCCTGCAGGAGGCACCGGCTCAGCGATGCGGAAGATGGGGCCCTGCCCTCAGGAAGCCCTCGGCCTCCTGCGGGGCATCACATCGAACCGAAGTCACCGTGCCGTGTGACCGATGTGGCAGCAGTGTGTGCTCCACGTGACTGGGGGGCTTCCCACTGCCGGGTCGAGGGCACCCCCATTTTAAAGAGGTATCGAAGATGTCATTGTCTCAAAGGGAGCAGAGCTGTGGGTGGAGGTTGAGGAAGTGGACAGGATGGTTGGGCAGTTGGGATAAACGGATTTACCCGGACTCTCCTACCGCCTGCCCTGCAGCCAGTGCCACATCCTGCCTGGAACCCTTCCCGGGCCCGAGCTGATGACTGACCATCTCCATTTGTCCTCATGGCCTTTGAGGGTGCCCGGCATGACAGGCCTACCTCCGTGGGCCCGGCCTGCCCCTGGCATGCAGTAGGGGCTCAGAGGTGCCCCCAGGCCAGGCAGAGCAGTGCGTCCACACGCCTCTGACAAGCAGGCCCTGTCTTCCTAACTGCGGAAGCACGTCTGGTCTGCTTGCCAAGTGTGATGAGGGGGATTAGACAGGCACTGAGATGCAGATGGCCCCATGGTCCCAGCTGCGGCAGGCCTGGTGCCCACCTGACTGCCCACCTCACGCTGTGGGCCGGGCAGCTAACAGCCTGGATGGTCCTCACAGATGGGATCAGCCCCCACAGTGCTCTGACGAGAAGGCGCCCGGCACCCCAATTGAATGTTTTGCTCATTTACATCCAAGTCAGCTGGGCCTCTTAGACCACGACCCCCGCCACAGGCCCGGCCAGGGCAGCGTGCAGGGCCAGGGAGCGAGGGAACCAGGCCCCTGGCCCTCTGCCTCTCGTCTGTCCAATGGAGCCAGTCTTGCCGCCTCCTCCTTGAGGGGCATGGGGTTGGGACAGGCGGAACTGCTTGATGACATTCTGCTGGGTTGCTGGAACTGTCAGCTTGGAATCTAGACCAGCCCAGGGGCAGGGAGAAAACCTCCCATGACATCAGCATGACATCAGAAAAAGCAAGAGAGATGCTTGACAAAAAAAGTAAATAAATAAACCCCTAGTCCTCACGTGTGCATTTCTTGTCCCTCCCCCCTTTTGGCCATCATCTCGTTGAGTTTTATTGTGAAATAGCATAAAAGTGCATTGAGCAGGGCTCCCACTTGGCGGTGACTGGACAGTGACCCCTACAGAAGCCCCTCAGGAAGAGCTGGGGGGCGGTGGCCCAGGAGCCCGGTGCCCACCCTGACCCCTGCCATCCCTGCCTCTGAGCACATGGTGACACAGCTCCTTCAGGGCCGGGCTCAAGGCTCAGAGCTGGCGTGTCCAGGTGAGACAGGAGGAGGGCCCAAGCCAGGCCCCAGAGTGGGCAGCTGTGGCAGGACGCTGGGCTCCCCCTGGGCCGTCTCTGCCTGACAGTCACTTCCTCTCTGAGCCTTGCGCTCCTTACTGGTGACAGTGCCCCCCGCAGCCCCATTCCCTGAGTAGTCACTGCCATCCAGGGCATGGCGTGGTGGTCCCCTCGCTGACTTGCTTCCTCCCCAGGCTGGACCAGGTGGGCCAGGGCACATTTGTGGAGAGGCCAGCACGGTCCCAGAAAGGACAGAGCAGGAGGGCTGGGGCAGCAGCTGGCCCTGTGGCCCCAAACGCCTGGGAACAGTCGGGGCTGCTTGTGCAGCAGCTGGACACGCCTCCTGGTGGGTCCAGGGACAATAATTAAGAATCAGGTTTCCATCAAAAAGCTTTATTGCCAGCAGGCGTTGTAAATCAATAGACAACATTTTCATCGCAGACCCAAAATTAATTATTCAGTGTTGGACATGTTCGTGCTCACTTTATGCAGCGGGGGCAGCTGGACTTGGGTGGCCAGACAACCCCAGGGCAGGACAGCTATAGATGTGGTCCCCCAGGGCCCCGGTGCAGAGGGAGACTAAGCCCTAGAGAGGGAATGGGCCTGTATGGGGGTGCAGTGAGGAGGGGCCCTGCTGGAATTCAAGACAGCTCTCTAGCCCCCAAGCGACCCCCTTCCCCAGGGTGTTAGAAAGCAGGTCCACCCTGCTCCATCTGGGATGGCCACTCACATGGCAGGTGCAGCTAAGCCAATGGCAGCGAGGTGGCCAGGCTCAGGCTGGGCTGACCATGCATGCTCTAGGTCACTCCCGCCCCTTCTCCCCATCGTCCCCGTGGCCCGCTTGGTCCTGCTAGGGGTCGGGTCACGAATGCAGGAAGTGCTCCCTTCTGCTGGTTTGCCTCTGACATTTCTGGGTAGGGGAGGTGTGCAGGGGGCTCGGCCAGGGAAGTGGGACGGTCATGGCGCATTGAGGATTTGTCCCCACTGCAGGCTTCAGGGCCCCGACCTGGATCCGCTGCCCCATCTTCCCCACCGTCCCTGCTCCAGGTTCAAAAACACATGGAGACCGAAAGGGGTTACTGAAATGACACTCTCTGAAGGGAGCCTGCCTGGGGTCCACTCCCTGAGCAAAGGCCAGGAAGCCTGGCCTCTGGGAGGTGGGGCTGCCCCATCAAGAGGCAGAGGAAGGAGGCACCTGCAGCTTTGGTGCATTCATTCACTCACTCACTCATTCATTCGTTCATTCATTCATTCATTCATGTACTGGGCCGAAGTTCATGGAGACTGGGCACAGAGCTGACATGGGGCTCGCAGCAGGGTGGGCGCAGCATGTGTGCGGAGGCACAGGGCAGCCAAGACAGGATCTTGTGGGGGAGGTGAGCAGACTTGCCTTGAGGAGACCCACTTGGGAGAAGGGTGGGCTGGGGAGGGGTCTGGATGGAGAGCCCATGACTGCAGGGCCTGGGGAGGAGTGACCAGACAGCCCTGGGAGGCCAGGCTTGAGCTGGACACCAGCCTGAGGGTCCCCACTTCCTGTCTTGGGGTCGTTCCAGTGGCCCCCTCCCCTGCCCCTGGGTCCCTGGGATGTTGCTCTCCTGTTATGCAGCAAATCTGCCCCCAAATCTCCATCTCATCCTCTCCTTCCCCCTGGTCCAGCCCCAGACCACACTGGACTCTGAGCCTTCACGTGCCCAGGCCCAGGTCATCAGAGGCAGGCAGGAGTGACCCTGGAGTGGGGCCAGCTGTGTGCCAGGGCCTGGGCAAAGCATCCCAGCAACCAGGGAAGGGATGGGGGTGGGACTGGGGGGCGAGGAGGGCTGGGCTCTGGGAGGGGGCCTGCTCCCATGGACCTGTGTCTTAGCTTTTATGTCAGGGTAGGGGGCAGTGCCCAGCAAGGCACAGGTGAGTCCAGGGCCCATTGTGTCCCCATGTGTCCTGGAACATGTCAGTGTGCAGTGTGGCCACAGCAGGGAGGTGGGCACTACAGTCAGTAGGGGTCAGATCAGCATTAGCAGGGAGGGACGAAGGCAAGTCTGACCTTCAGAACACCCACCTGGCAGCGGGCGGGACAGGCTGGAGCAGAGGAGGTCGAGAGGAGGAAAGGCGTAGGGTGGACAGGGGCCCGGGCCCAAGAGGGCAGGCACAGTGCTGTGTGGGCTGGGGCGGGGGAGCGCCAGCCGGTGTTGCCAGGAGCATGTCGTGTGGGAGCTGCCATGCCTGTGCATGGCTACCTGGGCGCCCTCACCTTGCCTGCTAGCACCCCCAGTGTGCTGGGCGAGGTGGAGTGGGGAACGTCAGGCTTGGCGCCCGCCCCAACCAGAGCACTTCAAGGGCACAAGGCCCGAGTTCTCAGGGTTGAGGCTCAGAGCGCCCTCATGAGCAGGGTGCAGGTGAGTGCCGGCCGTCCCCTGCCTCCCACAAACTCGGTGCCAGCGAGAGAGCGCCCTGCGCCGGCTTCCTGTTGTCGGCCGGCAGCGAGCTCCAGGCAGTGGCCAGCTAGGCCAGGACGCACATGCTGTGTGACCTTGTCCACATGGCTGGACATCTCTGAGCCTCGGTTTCCTCAGGGTCACTCCGTCCCAGGTGCCTGTGCAAGCTGTGCAGTGCCCCGAATCGGGAGGGAAGGTAGATGTCCCCCGCTTGCAGTCCGTGGCGATCGGATATCCCCTGGCCTTTTCTCAGGGGCTTAAGTTTCGTCCAAAGGAGAGGACAGTGTTTGCCGATGGCAAGCGCGTCACTGCTGGTGTGCGGAGGCCAGGGAGAGGCGAGGCCCTGTTACCATCAGATATTAATATTTCCAACATTGATATTGACAAACCTCCCCAGAGGCTGTGCTGATGGAATATTGGTGATCACACTAAGCTAAAAAGAGCATATTGATCTGGGGAAAAAAAGAGAGGTCACTTTTTTTAAAACCCAAACCTATAAAACACTGAAATCCATAAACTCCCAGCTCCCGAGCTGCAGAGTGACATCCGACCCGGACTGCGGTCTCCGTGGCTTGGTCAATACGGCTCCATTAAGGCCGCTCCCCCGCGCCCCCACCCCCACCACCCAGGCCCCATGGCCGTCCAGATTAATATGTGCTCCGGCGTTTTAATTCTGTGTCCATTAGTATCACATTGCCAACTGATCGGCTCGGCCATCGATCCCAAGGAAGGCCTGCTCGGGGGCCTGCACCCTGGCGAGGTCAGCGGGGGACACAGGGACAACTGGGCCAGCCTGAGGCAGAAGCTAGCATGTTCCCCAGTGTCCATCCTTCCGCACAGAGTCTGGTGCCTCCAATGCTGGCTGCAGGAGCCCAGGGAGGTACGACCCAAGCCGGACCGAGCATGCAGGCCCCCTCAGTCTCCTGGCTCAGGGAACACAAGCAGGGCCTCGTCTGTACCTGTGGCCATGCGGAAGAATGTCTGGAGACAGAAGCAGCCGCCCTGCTGGCTGGAGAGCAGGGCCTGGGCGAGAGCAGCCCCCTTATCTGGCAGCCGGTTCCAAACTAGACAGCTCACGTGAGCTTCGGAGTTGCCAACATACATGCCCAAGTACATGTGCTAACAGCGACTCAGCCTTCCCTCGGGCCCTCCTGCCTCTTCACCTGCAGGTGCAGTGACCCTGATGTGAGGGGGGCAGCGGGAGGAGAGCCTTGGTCAGGACAGGGGCGAAAGAAGCAGCTGGCTGCCTGTCTCCAGAGATGTGAGGACCCCGAATCTCGGCAGCCTGGGCCTTCAGTGCAGAGCAGAGAGCCCCGCACACCTGGCAGCCCTGCGTTATCATCGAGGGCACTCGTCATCCACCAGACATTTACCTGCCGGTGTCTGGGCTCAGTCCCTGGGCCGGGGCTGCAGGAACAGGGGGAGTCAGGGACCCAACCCCTCCCAAGGAGAACTCCCTGCCCTGCTCGAGTGATGAAACGGGGTGCTGATGTAAGCCAGGGGCAGATTTGGTTGCTGTTTCCAAAGCCAAGCTAAGAAGTGAATAAAAGTTAATGTGTGGCTACTGTGAGGACAGGAGGGCAGGGCTGGCAGGCGGTCCCTCCCTGGGGGGCCACATTCATCTGCTTTGTCCCCAGTCCTGGCAGCTGTCACCTGAATGTGCTTCCTGAGACAGCTCACCTCCGTTCTGCATTTGAGGGGTGGGGAGAGGGTGACCCCCCCCGCCTCAGGTCTGGCCCTAAGTGGCACCCCCTACCCCTCCCACTTCACTCCCGGAACCAGTCCCATGGCCACATCTTGCTGAAGGTGGCCCAGCTACAAGTCAGAAGTTCTGGTGCTTCTAAAGAGAAGGAAGCAGGGCCTGGAGACAACCGGGAGTGGCCGCCGCTGCTAGTCTCCAAGAAGCCAGGGACAGACCCAGACCGGCCCAGTTCACGATCCTCCAACCAGCTCCTGCCCAGGTGTGTGCCGACTCACAGCCCAAGTGTCCAGGGAGCCACCTGCTGTTCATGTGAGTTGACAGCCTCAGGACCTGCATGTAACAGCCGCGTCTGCCCAGCCCAGGAACCCACAATGAAGGGTGAGATGTAGGCTGGGATGCCCACTCCAACCTGGGGGTCTCCAGTCTGGGCAACGACAGCCTATTATACCGGGGATGAGCTGGCACGGCTGGTGATAGCCAAGCCTGACATCGTCCCTCCTGCGTGAGGGTCCTGGGTGCCTGAGCTGGCGGACAGCCAAAGCCACATGCCAGGCCTGTGGCCGCGATGAAATGGACGAGGCCAGCATGGGGTGGCACTTGGTTCCCCACAAACAACAACCCCATCATTCCCTGTGTGGGCCGCCACGGCTCACCCTGAGACAGTAACTAATGTCACTCGACTGGACACCAAAATGGCTAAAAAGGCAAATTTTGTATTAAATATATTTAAGCACACGCACATACACAGAGAAACCCAAGGCTGGCTGGTCAGTGGGAGGCGCCCAGCACCTTGGACAGGTGGGCGGGGAGACGGGGAGGGGGGGCTCTGCCCCTGGAGGGCGCGGGAATGTCAGGAAGGAGGCAGCCGAGCATGGCAGGTGCAGGGAGGCCTGGGCAGATGGGGGCATCCTCTCTGCAGGCCCAGCTATGCCAGACCCCGGGGGCACTGCCCCAGCCTCACTCGGCCCCCATGGGGACCCGCACCGGCACCCACCACAGAGGACGGAACAGACTCACATGTTTGCCAGTCCCAACAAGGGGTCCCGAGGAGGGGTCCCCACCCTCTCCCTCGGTCCCTCTGCGTCCAAAGCCCTGGAATTCCCAGAGGCCTGAGAACCTGTTCGGCAGGCAGCCTCAGTGGCTCCGACCTCCTGTGAATGTGCCCGGGTCCTCCAGACCGCACTGCCCGACCCTGCAGCAGGCTCAAAGCGAGTCAGCCAAGCCACACAGGGTGAAGTGCCAGATGCGGGGTGGCTCCCTCCCAGACCTTGGGGTCTCCAAAGGCAGTGGCAGGGACATTTGGGTTCAGGCTTCCCTTTATCCAAACTTGGTACTCTCCCACCCTTGCACGGTCATGCCTCATTCATAGAGGAAGAAAGAGCTTCTGGGAGGGGTGGAGAGGGCTGTGCAAACTCAGCCCGGCTCTCCCAGTGCTCCTGGGAGTGGCCAGGTGACGCTCAGGGTCCTGGGCTACCAGGACAAAGGCGGAGTCGGGGGTGGCTCAGCCCCACCTGCCTCAGACCACATCCTGCACCAGACGCCACCAGCGAGCCGCGTCCTCCGCCTGGGGAGCGCCAACGATCCGAGCAGAAGTCTGGGCCGCCGGGCAGTTAGTGATTGCTTCTGGAAGATCTGGTCACCCCACCAGCCCTTCTCTAAGGACTGAGGTGAACGTGTCTGTCCTCCAGCCTCTGAACTGGGGCAAAGCACAGCCGTTGGGGTCCTCTTCGGACAGACTGCCTGGCAGCTGAGAGTCCCCCACCCCGGACCACTGACATTTACCCCCGATGGAGCAGTAAGCCACCCGAGGCCCTGGGGAGGCCCGAGGCCCCTACCCCTCTCCAGCTGCGGGATTCAAAAGCAAAGCTGTCGCTGGTGTTGAACCAGCCGGCCGTGTTACTTGGAGCTCACAGCCAGCAATGGGGGTACAGGCAGCAGGACCAGGAGGCTGGGGTCTGGAGACTTAGGGCCTCCCATTCGCAGGGGCCCAGCCTGGGTTCCATTCACAGATGGGAGACTGGGGCCAAGGCAGGGTGAGAGGCTGACCCCGTCCCTATAGTAGCTGACGGAACTGCTACAGTTTTGTCCATTGTTTTGGAGTTCTTAAAATTCCTAAGTTTAGCTCATACGGCCCTTCATGAAAGAAGGATTCGGATTCCCAATCCATCGGGAATCGCTAACTACACACATGTGCACACACATGCATGTGCACATGTCAGTCCCTCGCCTCAGCCCCCAGGGTGCGTGCTGTGTCTCACTGCCGGGCCTTTGCACAAGCCATTCCGTTGGCCTATGTGCCCTCTCTGCTCCCGCTCTTTGCTGGCCAGTCCTTACCCCTTTCCAAGACCCAGCCCAGGGTGTTTCCTCACCACCTTCTCCAGGCCTCCACCTCCTTCTGCCCTGTTCTGTTCCTGTCACCATGCAGTCTGCCCTCCTGCCTCCACACAAAGCTGTGACTGCCTTTGGTGGGGCCCCGGCTTGCTCACCAGCTCAGTACCCTAGGCACAGTAGGTGCTCCGTAAGTACAACGTGAGTGTCTCGTGCCTCCACCTTCTGCCACTCGCTGTGCCCCCAGCCCCTCCTCTGGCTTCACTGGAATCATGCACTTTCCCTACTTGGGGGCTGCCCAGAACCCAGTGTCCCAGCGGCTCTGGGACACTCCCTCGAAGCCAGTGCACAGACCGTGCTTCCCTCCCAGGCAGGGCCTGGGGTAGGGGCTCCCCTGCCCGGAGAGGCCTCTGTGGTCCGCTGTTGAAGGGAGGACTCCCTGGTCACCGCACATGTCCTTAACGGCCTCAGCCAGCTTCTCCAAGCAGCAGAAAGCGGCCTCGACTCTCTTCAAGGAGGGGTGCTGACCGGTCCCGGGAGAGCGACCCTCAACGGCGGCCTCATTCCTACATGTCATGTCTGTCACGCTCGGGAAAAGGGCCTGGAGTGCCACATACGCTGAGCTTGGGGAACCTTCGAGACCACAAGTAGAGCCATTTGGCTGACAGCTATGCACACCCACAGGCAGCTCTGAGCCCAAGTTCCAGGTCCCCACATGTACCTGGGCAGCCTCAGCAGAGGGCCACAGCCTGGGGGTTTCAAAACGCATTTACTCTCTCCCAGCTCTGGAGTCTAGAAGCGAAACCAAGGTGCCGGCATGGCAGACTCCTCGGGCTGCGGGGAGGAAGCCGCCCAGCCTCTCCCAGCTCCTGGGCTTTGCAGGGAGGCCTCAGCCTCCACGCCACCCCCACCTCTGCCTCCATCAGCACGGCCCTCCCCATGTCCCCGGCACACAGCACTCCCCTCTTGCATGTCCGTTTTCTGCCTTCTTTCAGGACACCAGTGGCACTGGATTCAAGGCCCACCCAACTCCAATGGGACCTCGTCTTAACTTAGACTTCAGTGACATTTGCAGACAGCCTATTTCTAAATGAGGTCACATTCCCAGGTACCGAAGTCAGGACGAGGTCACATCTCTCTGGGGTCCCAATTCCCCCTCCAACAGTCACTGAAGCCAGGACCTCCCTGGGGTTGTGCAAAGCCAGAGCATCAAGGGAGAAAGACGGGGCCTCTGGCAAGCCCTGGGATCCCCTGGGGGTCAGGTGGGCCTGGAAGGAGACACCCGGGGGAGACACAGGGGCAGCATAGAGGGATGAGAAAAGTCTGATGCAGACAAGCGAGGACAAGGGTGTTTCCAGGGGAGATAGGGCAGCACCTCGAGCGCAGCTCCTGTGTCCTGAGATAAGACCCTGAGCAGCATACATGTTCTTCTCTTGAGGCTCCCAGTGCCCTGGTCTTCAGGCACGCACACACTCCAGCACACTCACTGCCTGGGCTGGGGACAGCCAGAGGGCTAGGCCAGCACTGCCCCGGAGCAGCCCACAGTCCAGCAGGAGACCCCGGCCCCCAGGCCCCCACCCAGTCTCCTTCCACTACGGGACCCAGTGCCCTGCCCCAGACCCGCTGATTGGCCCAAAGGCCAGACGTGCCCTCGGTCCTAGGCAGTGGCAGCTTGTGATGCAGGCTCCCTTGGGCTCTGTGTCCACTACCTAATCCTCACAATGCTGTGACCTCCCCAGATTGCCAGTAAGGAAACTAAAGGGCAGACAGGAGAACTGGCTTGTGAAGTTGGCCTCTGACCCAGGGCTGCCTCCTGCCTGTGACCCTCCAGGCTTGAGAAGCTGGCGAGGGGAGATTGGGGAGCTCAGAGGCTGACTCCCCAGGCCCAGGGAGCACCAGCTCAAAACTCATTCTCTGGAGCCAAGCTCTGGAGACTCCTAAGCCTCGTGCTCCTAAGACACACTCAGGCTCCTCTCATGAGAACTGGCGTTTTCCTGAAATAAACAAGCCTTGTAAAACTGCATCCTTTGGAGTTGTAAGATAAGCCTCGGTAATCATTGAAATGAATGTCAGATTGGTCACCCCCTCAGTGAGCCAAGAAAACATCAGCCAAAGAACGGAGGTTAAAGGGGCCTGGGGAGGGTACGGGGTGATGCCGTTCAGTGGGCATGGGGTTTATTTTGAGGGTTGGGTTAGCCAGGGCTCTCCAGGGAAAAGGAACCAAATAAAAGATATAGAGAGAACACGACAAATATTTGAAGATATGGAAACAGATAGAGATTAGACATAGACATACATACAGATACAGAGATGCAGATATAGATAGATAATGACACAGGTAATTTATTGTAAGGAATTGCTCACATGATGATGGAGGTTGGCAAATCCCAGATCTACAGAGGTGACGTCCCCGTTGGGGTGTGACAGCAGAAACTGTAGCAGAACCAGGAAGACCCAATGTTTCGCTAGAAAGGCCATCAGGCCGGAGAATTCCCTCTTACCTGGCGACGAGTCAGCCTTTTTGTGCTAATCAGGCCTTCAACTGATTGGATGAGGTCCACCTACGTGGGGGAGGGCAAGCGGCTTTACTCAGTCTACTGATTCGGATATTAATCTTGTCTAAACATCTTCATAGAAACACCCAAAATCATGTTCCATTATCTGAGCACCCAGTAGACCAGTCAAGTTGACACACAACATTTACTACCCCAGGGGTGGTGAAAAGGTTTGGGGTAAAAATAGTGGTGATGGGAACCCACTGTGAATGTATTTAATGCCACTGAATTTTACACTTACAGATGATTAAATAATAAATATTATGCTAAGCATATTTTACCATAGTTTTAAAAAACACACAATTGTCCCATTTTATAGGTTAATAAAAAGCTAAAGTGTTCACATAGCCTAAAATTGGAACAATAGAGAGCAGCATGGCCCCTGTGTGAGGAAGACATGCAAATCTGGGAAGTGCTCCATATTTTTTTTAACAAGCTATAATTAGCAAAAGTGTTTCCATGGCAACCCACTGGAGTTGGCAAACTGTCCACAAAGGACCAGAGAGTCAATATCTTCGTGTTTGGGGCCATGTAATTTCCCTCTGCCCTTGTATCAAGGCAGCAGGCAGAGACAACGTGAGAATGAATATGCATGCCTGTGTTCTAATAAAACTTTATTTATAGATGCAGAAATTTGAATTTCATATAATACTTTCACATGTCACAAAATAGTCTTCCTCTTTTTGTTTTTTTCAACCTTTGAAAAACATGAAAACCATTCTTAGGTCACCAGGAGCTCAGAAACAGGCAGTGGGCTGGATTTGGCCTGGAGTTCTAGTTTGCCTACCCCTGGATCTGAGCGAACAGAAGCTGGGGCTGGGCCCCCAGGCAGGCACAACCCCCGGCTAGCCAAGGGGGCTCAGCCAGACCTGGGCCACCTGGGGTGTCAGGAGCCTGCTCTGCAGGCAGACACTCAGACCTGGTGCATGACAGACAGCAATCCTAGGGACCCAGAAGGGCCAGCACACAGGACTTTCAATGAGGACAGTACCAGGAAAACTGGGATGGTTGACCAGGCTACACATCACCTACAGGCTTCCCAGGGTCCCCCAGCTGGTGCAATCAGCAGAGGAAGGGGGCAGACTGGGAGGAGCACAAGACCACCGCCCCTCAGCCCCCTGCACCAGCCCCAAGCCTGCAGCAGGCAGCTGTGCAAGGACCCTGGCATGGTCTGGGCCCAACGGACCACTTGGCGCGGCCACAGCAGAAACAGGAGCCCTGCCACACATGGCAACCAGGAAACTCCCAGGCACCCCTTCGAGCAAAGTGCCATAGCACAAGCTTGGCAACACCAATCCCTGGGGGTGCTGTGGGGCAGTGCCCAGGGGGCACAGGGCCTCTGGGCTGCTGCTCGCTGTCCTGAGCCGGTGAGGGTCCTTCAGGCTCTCAGGCTGCGGGATGTGCAAGGCCAACGGGCAGGCCTCTTCCCCTCCCCCGGCCCCTCTCGGTTGAGCATGCAGTCATCCATGTGGCACTTCTGTCTGGTGCCTCTGGGGCCCTGGCCACAGGCCCTGTGCTGGGACACAGCCCTGCAGTGTTCTGCCCTTTGTCCCTCATGGTCTCTCAGGAGGTAGGTGTTCTCAGTCCCATTTTACAGATGAGAAAGCTAAGGCCAAAGGGGGGAAGTCAGGGTCCTGAAGTCACACTGGGCACCAAGGTGAACCACCGCACCCATGGGCCTGCCTTATTGGAAGCCTGTCTTCCCTCTAAAGCAGTTTGCAGTGTGGGAGGAAAAGGGGTGCTGATGGCTGCCCTCCTCCCCAGGACCCCAAACTAGCAGACTGGACCCCAGACCTAAGGGGAAACCCCCTCCTGCTGAAGGCGCTGCCGGCTGGCACTCAGTCTGCAGATACCCCGACGAGATGGTCTTCCATGTGGAATTACTGCATCAGCAGGGCCCGAGAGCCCGGCCTCCCATTATTGCCAAATGAATAACTCCGTTTAGAGAAGCCATTTGGGGCGCTGCCTCAGACAATGACTCCTGTCAAAAGATTTACCGACGCTCATGGGCAATGCAGCGGGAGGCCCCGTGGGCCTGGCCTCAGAGTTTATCAGCTCATGCAGAAAACAAAGATTGCAGTGTGGACCATTTTGCCGCTGAAATTCATGCCTTTTGACCCCAAATGGAGAGCTAATCCCAGGGCTTGTTTCCACTTGAGCTTGGCGACGTGGCCAATAGTCGGCTGTGAAGCAGAACCTCACACTGGCCTTGGATGGAAAACAAGTTCTCAACCACCCTGCTGAGGACCGTTGTGCTTCACTGCATCCTATCATCCACCTCCCGTAGACACCACCCCCCAGAAAAATTCTAGTTTAAAATTGGGATCCTGACAGAGCTTTCAGAGGAAGTAATAGGCTTCCTCCATTCCCAAAGTGGAGACTATAAACTTGATCATGATTTATTTTCTCCTTGGCTGCCAGGAAGCTCAAAGGCCAAGAAAAGCTTAAGAATATCAACAATCTCAGTCCTTTATCATCTGTCTGCATTCTCTTTTATGTTAGTATTATGGCTTCTATTTGTTTTTGATTATGTTTGTTTGATGTGCTTCATGCTATGATTTCTTTAATTCTTTTGTTGAAAGAATTAAAAAGCAGAGTTGAGAAACGGGGAGAACACTGGGGTCTGGTGACAGCTGACCTACCATTTGACCCTTGACTGTGTGGACTATTGGTTTCCTGCCTTCATACGACTCTGGATCCAGACCAACCTCAGTCCCTTTAGTCACATGCCTGCCAGTAGGCATTCAAGACCCTCAGCCTGGACCACACCAGTCAGCTTTGCCCTGGTAACAGCCACAGTGCAGATTTCACGGCTTACATCAACATGCACTGATCTCTCACTCACAGCGGGTGTCAGCAGGGACTTCCCGTTCCAGGACCCGGCTGAACCAGCAGGCCCAACTTGGGACATGCTTTCCGGGCAGAGTGAAAAGAAAAAGCCCCTGGGCCCGGCCCCTGTGCGTAGCTGAGCTTCCTCCCAACATGGACCCGGGACATGGAACTGCTTCCGCGCAGCTCAGGCTCTCAGCCAGCAGGGCAGGCGCTGCAGCACATGGCCGGTTTTCAGGGTGTGGCTGAATACTCAGAAAAGAAAGTCCAGAATGGTTCCTGAGCTGCTGCTCCAGCATCTGCCCCCACTCTATCATCAGTGGGCGAACGTGGACAACCCTTCCAGGAAGGGCTGCAGCCACGTGTTAGCACAGCAGAGGCTTGGCAGAGTAGAGAGCTGAAGTAATAACATGCTTTTCTGCAAAGAGCCCAGAAGGGAGGCCCCGGGAGGGCAGGGCTCTGGCTGGTCTGCTCACCCAGTGTGGGAAGAAGAGCTCCAAAATACCACTTCACAAATAGGGGGCAGATGGCTGACCAACTAAGTGACCGGCAGGCCCTGGACACCCGCCCCTGCGCTCTGCTTTCCCCGCTTTAGGGCCTCTCTGCCCGGGAACCCAGCAGCACATCTCTCTTAGTGAGATGGGGAGACAGGGTGATCATGAGCATGCCAGCCCCCAGCTCATGCCTGGCACACAGCAAGGCTTGGAAGCCAGTTTCCTTTGCCTCCAACTCCTTTAGGGGCATTTACTGAACCCCAGGCACCTATGTACCAAGTACCTTAAGTGAGGTAAACTAGGTGATGCTCACACCCAAGAAAGGTAGGAATCATTACAGTCCCCTTACAGACGAGGAGACTGAGGTGTGGCAGCTCTAAGATGTGTCTGCCAATTCTCAGGCCTCCCTGCATCTAGAGGGAGGGTCACAGACCACACACACACACACACACACACACACACACATGTACACGTGCACACACACATATGTGCACGCGGGTGCGCGGGTGTGCAGGCACGCACGTGCACATACGTGCATACACCCTGAAAATGGCTGTGTGATGCAGCACCTGACCTGCTGGCTGAGAGCCCGATCTGCACGGAAGCAGTTCCATGTCCCGAGGAGGCCATGTTGGGAGGAAGCCCAGCCACATGCAGGGGCCGGGCCTAGGGGGTCTGGTCCTTAGTCCTAGTTCTTGCAGCCCAGACACCGGACCTTGAGGTTGGTGGTGCCAGCCCTCAGCCATTGAGTCCTTCAGGGCCTCAAGGCTTCCCAGTGGGGGCTCCAGGCTTTGTGGAGTAGAGGCAGGTCACCTATACTGCTTTTTCTGAAAAGATTATTATTTCACGCACTTAAATTTGGGGCCGTTTCTTATACAGCAGGACAGAGATGGGCTGCCTTGATGAGCCCATGGCATTCCCTCTGGCCCTGAGCAGTGGGCAGGTTGAAAGAGGCCTTGCAGGGACTGCCAGTGAGGGGTTGAGAAGGGGCAAGAAGACACAGTTGGAGGATGGAGGACGAGGGACCCTTGTTATGCCCAGAGGAGACCAACTGTCACCAGCAACAAGGTGGAAAATAGGAACGTACCTAACTCACTCTGATCTCGCAGACGCTTTCTGTAAAGCGCCAGATAGTACCCCTTTGAGGTGCTGAGGGGCAGGGCTGTTGCAACCCCTCCAATCCGGAGCTGTAGCTCAGGAAGAACCTCTGGCCCTACAGAAGCGATGGGCGTGGCTGCAGCCAGTTTACCTGTTCCAGCAGCAGGCAGCGGCAGGGTGTGGCCTGAGGGCCAGTGTTTGCAGCCCTGACCTAAGGTTTCCAGGAAGGATATGGAAGCTGCTGCCGTTCTCCTTGCTGCCTAAGACAAATGGCAAGAGGAGGCAGTGAGCTGAAGAGCAGGCTGTTCAATTTTCAAGAAAAATTTAGAGAAAATGTAAAGGAGCCACGACTTACTAGGTTTGAAAGAAGAGTTCCTCATTCCCAGCCCGTCCAGATTTTCTAATGTTTTCAAAATTAGAAATGTCTCAAACTTACAAATGGCTTCTGCAAGAAGATCAAATCTAGAGTGGGACTGCAAGGTCCTTTGTTGGGGGCCCTCTCAGATAAAGACCCTCTGGACCTCTGTGTGTCTCGTTGGCCTTCCCTCTGCAGTGATAGGCTTCGAGGTCCCCAGGAGCTGCCAGGGAGCCCAAGGTCAAGACGAGCTGCTCTTAAAAAAAGGCCTGTCTGTCAGCCTCTTCAACAGCTGGTGTTGGCAAAACTGGACAGCTACATGTAAGAGAATGAAACTGGATCATTGTCTAACCCCATACACAAAAGTAAATTGGAAATGGATCAAAGACCTGAATGTAAGTCATGAAACCATAAAACTCTTAGAAAAAAACATAGGCAAAAATCTCTTGGACATAAACATGAGCAACTTCTTCATGAACATATCTCCCCAGGCAAGGGAAACAAAAGCAAAAATGAACAAGTGGGACTATATCAAGCTGAAAAGCTTCTGTACAGCAAAGGACACCATCAGTAGAACAAAAAGACATCCTACAGTATGGGAGAATATATTCATAAATGACATATCCGATAAGGGGCTGACATCTAAAATATATAAAGCACTCACGCACCTCAACAAACAAAAAGCAAATAATCCAATTAAAAAATGGGCAGAGGATTTGAACAGACACTTCTCCAAAGAAGAAATTCAGATGGCTAACAGGCACATGAAAAGATGCTCCACATCGCTAATCATCAGAGAAATGCAAATTAAAACCACAATGAGATATCACCTCACACCACTAAGGATGGCCAACATCCAAAACACAAACAACAACAATGTTGGTGAGGATGTGGAGAAAAGGGAACCTTCCTACAGGGCTGGTGGGAATGCAAATTAGTTCAACCATGTGGAAAGCCATATGGAGGTTCCTCAAAAAACTCAAAATAAAAATACCATTTGACCCAGGAATTCCACTCCTAGGAATTTACCTCAAGAATGCAGCAGCCCAATTTGAAAAAGACAGATGCACCCCTATGTTTATCGCAGCACTATTTACTATAGCCAAGAAATGGAAGCAACCTAAGTGCCCATCAGTAGATGAACGGATAAAGAAGATGTGGTACATATACACAATGGAATATTATTCAGCCATAAGAAGAAAATAAATTCAGACATTTGCAACAACATGGATAGAGCTAGAGGGTATTATGCTCAGTGAAATAAGCCAGGCGGAAAAAGACAGGTATCAAATGATTTCACTCATATGTGGAGTATAAGAACAAAGAAAAAAACTGAAGGAACAAAACAGCAGCAGACTCACAGAACCCAAAAATGGACTAATAGTTACCAAAGGGAAAGGGACTGGGGAGGATGGGTGGGAAGGGAGGGACAAGGGGGAAAAAGGGGCATTACGATTAGCAGATGTAATGTTGGGGGGGCACCGGGAGGGCAGTACAACTCAGAGAAGACAAGTAGTGATTCTATAGCATCTCACTACGCTGATGGACAGTGACTGTAATGGGGTAGGTGGTGGGGACTTGATGATGTAGGGAGTCTAGTAACCATAATGTTGCACATGTAATTGTAGATTAACGAAGGCAAAATTAAAAAAAATTTTTTTTAAAGGCCTGTCTGTGCCTTTTATCCTAGTGGACTGACCTCAGTAAGATCCATAGAAAACCCACAGTCTTAGAGAGGACTTTGTTGCTGAAAACACCTGCAGCCTGGATGCACAGGGCTGAGATGGCAAAAAATACAGAGAGGCTCTTGGACCCAAAAGTACTAGGGGCAGAAGCAGGCTGAAAGGGTCACTTAGAACAGACACAGTGCTCTTCTCCTGGCAAAGGAGGGAGCCCGCAGCCAGAGAGAACAACCTTGGGGGGCCACGGAGCCACTCATGCTGACCCTAGGCTTCCATATTTCCGCTCCTGAGTGCCCCCTTGTTGCGTGGTGGCTGGGGGTCGGGGTGCAGCTAACTGTCTCTTTAGTTCACAGGTCATCAGTTCCAAGAAATCTGTACTCAGGGAGCCAGGAACCACACAGGGGCCTCACCTTGACAGGTGAGATGGAGATTGGGAGGATGTGAGCGTGTCTTTCATGTGGAAAGAACATGAATAATTAGTGATCAGAGGGCAGATGGAGGTTCCTAGACATGCTCCCAGTCTTTGAGGTTGCCCCGTGGAGAGGGAGAGGCAGGTCTGGGACTTGCTTCAAACCAGTGGAAAGTACTGGAGGCGAAACCACAGCGAGGCTGGGAAGAGGCCCCTCCCTCCCGCCTCCTCCCTGCATTACCTGAGCTGGGAACCTGGAGCCTGCCTGCGCAAGATGGGCTCCTCGAGGCCACGCCAGTCTCGGAGGGGCCACATGGAGCTCCAGGGGTAGCCCTCCCTCTGGCAGCCCAAGCGTGACCCTGGCATTCCCTCCCTCAGCCCTCGCCCTGGCCAGAAGCATCGGATGTCACCACCGTCTTCCAATTCTCGTCCACCTTGTGGTGCCTGGCCCCTCCCCACCTTCACTCCCCAGAGCCCTCCACGCACACTTCTCGCCCAACCCCCTAGCAGCCCCTGCTGCCCTTTGGCTGGTCCAAGGCACTGCCATCTCCTGCTCACCTGCTCTTGTAGGTGACTTCATGAGTCTTCGGCCTGGCCCCACTCACCTGCCTACAGCCCCTGGGCCACACTCAGCCACTGTTCTGGCTGGGAGGCCCCCCCACCCAGGTCCTCCCACTCACTCCCCTTTGGCTCTGCCCCGAGGGCCCATGCCGTCCTTACCACAATGTCCCCAGTCCCTCCTCACTTCAGCCCTTCATGTCGGGTGTCATTGCCCCCACCTCACAAACCAGGCACAGTGGCTCGGAAAGGTGAAGTGGCTGGTCCACATGGCAGGCAGAAGAGTCTGGATTTGAACCCAGGTCTGTCGCTCAGCCAGGGTTAGGGTCTTTGCCGAGAGCCCAATTCTGCCCTGTGGGTCATGTCACTGTCACAGTGCTGGGGCATCGGGTCTCTCACTACCAGCCTTCGGGCCGCGTCCTGGCCGCACAGCACAGAGCTGGGCACACAGCAGAGGCAGACATTGCTGGAGAGGATGGGATGACAGCCACACAGCGAGAAGTGTGCCTCTTTGCACAAGCAAAGCACGTCGGCTCCAGGGTGCCTGCCCCAGAGTTGCTGGTGAGCTGGTGGTGAGCTCTGCCTGCTGCCCAGGGCCCGGATCCCGCCCGGAGTGCCCCCGTGGGCAGCTGCCTTGCTGCAGGGTTCCAGGATGCAGGGGCCTCGGGCTCTGACGCCTGCCCCAGGTCAGTCCCCAGAGGCTCCGTGAGGCGGCCCCAGGTGCCAGAGCAATCTGCCCTCTTCCCCACACAAGCCCCCAGAGGCAGCACCTTCGAGCTGTCACTCACTGTAACCTGATCAGTGACAGGACAAGGATATGGGGCACCAAGACAAGAGACATCTTAATTAGTGACTTTTCTGGAGCAGCCAGAGCCCCAGACATCTCTTAACTTGTCTGAGCCGGAAATCCGGGCTTCCCGTGTGGACTGTGGATGTGCGCAGCTCACCTGGGTGGAGCTGCGCGCACGTGGGGGGCCGGACACGGTCCATGGTGTCAATGGATGCAAACGGCTCCCCTTGTGAGCCTGGGCCTGGTTTATAACGCGTGCCATTTCCCTTCCCTGGATGCAGACTTGGGCTGCCATTCCAGAGGAGGTTGTGCAGAGGATGGTCCTTGGCAGGGAGGGTTGGGGCAGCCCAGATCACCCCATGGAGAGTTCCAGGAGAGAGAGTTTTTCCATCCTGCTGATAACTGGAAGCTCCCGGCCATGGGACTGTTTCTGGGCCCGGCCCTGGACCTCTTGGGGCAGCAGAGAGTCCTCAGCTGGTGACTGACCTGGCAGGTGACCCATACAGTCCCTTCTGACCCAGAGCCGACGCATCTGGTGGGAACATTTCAGCCCAGCCTTGAAGACCAGGGGGACCCAGGCAGGCAAACAGGAGAAGGAAAGGCACCTGCCTCCTGGGCGAAGCCTGGCCAAGGGAATGCGTGGGCTTGCTGAGGGGGGTGGGGAGCCCTGGCCCCCCAGAGCAGGAAGTAGGGTGAGGTGGGGGCTGGGGGGTGGCAGGCCAGCTTGTCCAGGCCTGGACACCTGGGTGGGAGCTCAGTTCAGCCCAGAAGCCAGTGGGGCCATTCTGTGGATGACGGGGAGGTCGCCTCCCTTCCAGCCATGCTGCCACGGCCCACTGAAACTGGACAGAGGCTGGGCCACCCTCTCACCCCCCTCACCTCGGTTCCCTCACCAGCCAAGTGGAAGCTACGCCTTCACCTGCATTCTCACAACAGAGCACTTGATTCCAACACGCAACCAACAGCTCAGCCTTAATAACAGCCCCAGGCGTGGGGGTGGGGGCGGAAAGGGCTAGCCACGGTTCAGCTTTCTGTCCTAACGCCCAAGTCAGTAACACCTACTCTCTGTGCCAGGTCCGCACGCAGCTGAAGCCTCGGAGCCCTCATAGTAGAATAGGTGTGACCTGGGGGTGCCGCGGGAGAAGGGACTTCAGCTGAGCCCGTAAAGTATTATTTATTTAAACACAAGACATACATGAAGCAAAGATGGTGGCAGCCATGGGGCAGAGCCAGAGACTTGTCAGAGAAAGAGCACAGCCCCTGGCAGCCGGCACGGGAGCCCGCGGATGGCGTCCTGTTGGGCTTCCGCTGGCGCCACCGCTTCCTGGGTGATCCTGGGCCAGCTGCCTCCGCTCCTGCTCCGTCGGGGCCTGAGGACACGTCCCGCCACTGAAAGAACAGAACCCGGCGGCTTCCAGCAGCCCACACTCGTGCATGCTTGGCTTCCGTCATTATTGTTGGTGATTTTCATGCCCAGCAGAAGGGCAGGGGTGAGGAACAGATGCGGAAGGGATGGAGAAGAGACGGGCAGGTGGCAGGTGGTGGGCTAGGGGCTCACAGGGTCCCCATCTCTGGAGGGGGCTGAGCTGGCTCAGTGTTTGGGAGAACATCAGGTGTCCAGAGATGAGGGGCTGCCTGGGAGGCGGGAGGCGCCCTTCACCTGAGACGTGCTGGGTCTGGCCCTAGGCCTGCTGTGGAAGACTCCCTCTCGGGGACCAGGGGTGGCCGGGGCAGTTGGAGGAGATGAAGCTGTTCCTGCGGGCCCTGAAACAGGTGCCTGGAGGCCCTGCCTGGCCCCAGACCACACCATCTGCGCCCCTCTCATCGGCTGTTGGCAGGACCTCTCGGCACTGCTGAGGTCACGCCCCTGCCCTATCCAGATGGGCTTGGGCTGGCCCCGTCTGCGGGAGGCGAGGACAATGGCCCCTGTTGTTGGCCAGTCGCCCTCGGCCTCATTCTCCAGGGACCTAGTGACCCTGAACAGGGGCTGTGAAGAAGTCCCTGCTGACTCAGCTAGATGCCCACTCGCTAATGAACGGCTGCTGGAAAGGGCACTGACCTTGGTCAGCAGGCAGGAGCCCTCCGTCCAGGAGCCACTGCAAGGAGAGGAGAGAGTGTGGCCACTCCCCACCCCCGCCCAGGTGCTTGACCAGCAGCGTGGGACACAGCTGCCCACAGGTCAGGGACACGGGCCTCAAGTCAAGGGGCTACAGCCAGGCTGGGGGTACAGGCTCAGAGGCCGGCAGCAGCCACTGTTCCCACTGACAAGCCAAACAGCAAGGGCCACACCATCAGGGACATGGCGGCTCAAGTGCTGGGGGAGGCAGGGTGGCCCTGAACCAACCTGGAGACCAAGGCGGGCCGCCTGAGGGAGGCGACCTGGAGTCAAGCCTCCAAGGATTGGCAGCGCTGGCTAGAAGTCAGAGGCAGGAGGAGATTCCAGGTATGAAGCAGCGTGGTCAGTGGTTTGGGGCAAAGGGGCTGGTGAGATGAGATGACACATCGTAATGACTACTGCTCTGGCCCAGGGAAGCGAGGGGGCCAGCGGGGAGGCCCTAAAGGGAGGGTCAGGAGGGAGGGTCCTATGTGTCAGAAATGCCCCCTCTGGTCTGGAGCAGGGGAGAGAAGAGGCCAGGAAGCCAGTGAGAGGGCGGAGAGGGCAGAGAGGGCGGAGAGGGTGGTGATGGAGGTGGAACGGGGTCCAGGAGGACTCAATTCCTGTGCGGGCTGGAGAAAAGCAACACTGGCCTTGCAGAAATTCGGGGGTGGAGGGCATTCCAACTTAAGCACAGACCCAGAGCCAGGAAAGCATGGAACGTGGAAGTGTTAACAGCTGGCTGTTTCCTGGATTATAGGAAATGAGAAGTAGAAGGGCCAGCAACGGACAGTAAGGGCCCTGGGTCCAGAAGGAGGCAGCCTGGACGGGACAAGGACTCCAGACAGGGCCTGGCCTCCAGGAGCAGGGAGGCCGGAGGGCGCCACTTGGGCCTGCTTGGCCTGATGCAGAGTCTGGCTTTACATACGTGAGCACAGGCAGCACGGACCAGTCACTGTGGCTTCCTACATACCTCAGGTCCCAGCACTCAAGACTCAAACTTGGGCAAAGCCTGCATGCTGTCCCATGCTGTTCCATGCCCTCACACACTGTGCCTTTCAGCCATCCTGGAGACAGCTCCACAGCCAGGGCAGAAGGAGTCAGAGTCCTCCATAATCACTGTCATGTAGGAGCTGTGTGACCTCAGGTACATTGCTTTCCCACTCTGAGCTCTGGTCCCCTGTCTTATAAAATGAGTGCCGTATAATCTCTGTCTTGCTTCCCTCCTGGGGCCCTCTAGAACCACGCAGAAGGTATAAAAGTGCCTGGGGATGGACATAGCGGAAAATGGTCTCCATGGTGGCACTTTCTTCTGCAGGAGAGTTTAAATGCTCTTTTCAAACACACACAAGATGTTTACAAAATGTGACAACCTATGGGTCAAAAAATAAGCCCCAACAAATACCAAAGAGTAAGTTTCATGCAGACTATGTTCTCTGACCACAGTGCAAATGATTTACAAATTAACCATAAAAAGGTGACTTAAATGCATGTACATATAACTTTGCATAGACACACTCCTAAAAGACTTATGGAGTTACATAGGACATTACAATGGAAATTACAAATTATTTAGTGATAAATGGAAAAGAAAGCATTATATGTCAGTTTTTTCGGGTGTGCCTAAATTGCTTTTTAGAGGTATATTTGTAAACTACAAATTTATTGCAGAACAAGAAAACCTGAGATAAAGTAAGTTACACTTTTACTAAAAGAAATAGCAAAATGCCAATAATTCTAAAGAACAGAGAAGATGTGAGAAGAAATGGATTCAATGGAAAATGAAGACCTAAAGAAAAGAGCAAGAAAAGCAAAATGCTGTTCTCTGAAAAATAAACAAAATAAAAAAATTCCTAGCAACGCTAAATAAGAAAAATAAAGAAGTAACATTAGGAATGAAGAAGGGGCCATTACAGATACAGTACTGACTAGGAATTGTTAAGGATGCTATAATCGGCTCTGTGCCAATAATTCTTAAACATAAGTATAATGGACACTTTTCTTGAAAAAAAATTACCAAATGAATTCAAGTTGAGACAGAAGACACGAACAATCCAATAACCAATACAGAAACCGAACTGATTAGCAAGAATTTATACCTGCAAACAACATATGAAATCCTCCAAGTTCAGATGCTGTTACAGCAAGTCTTCATATTTTCAAGGGACAGACAATCCCCTTTATATGCACTCTGCTTCATAGAATAGGGGAAACCTTGAAATACACTGATTTTCTGTGACTAGTAGAACTTAACGTCTAAAGCTAAATGACAGTGTGACAAGAAAATGTCACACAACATTCAGAAACAGGCACAGAAACAAAAGTCTTCGAGGGAGGAAGGCTGGCGAGTCAGACCCAGCGGCGCATCAGAACAGCATGTCTGTTAGGTCGCCATGAACGCCAGGAGAGTTCTCAGTGGGACACGGGTGGTCAACCACGGCCCATTGAGAGACAGAAGGAGGGAATAGAAAGCCCAACTTAGCCATCTTAACAGGCACCAAACAAGCATTTCATGAACTGCAACAGTCATTGTTGATTGCATTTTCAAAATTCTTAACTAGCTAGGAGTAGAATGAAAGTTTCCTTATTTGGAAAAACTGAGACAAGGTACAGGCTAAGCTAATGAAAAAAGTGACCCAAATGGCATTGGGACAAGCTGAGGGCTTGTTTCTGTGACATGGGCAACTCAGGGAAAGCAGGGGTACTGGTCAGGCAGGCTTGTCCCAGGGACAGAGACCCCTCCTGTCCTGACGTCTTCACACCCTAGGACGGTGTCTCAGCCACCTGCTCACAGTGGGTTCACCATCACCATCATCGCTTCCACAGGTGCGGAAAGAGGGAGAGTGACACAAAATCGGCACACACCACTTCATTCCGATATCCATTAATGAGAACTCAGTCCTACGGCTACACGGAGGCTAGAGAGTATATCTGGGTGGCCATGTGCCCTGCTAAAACCCAAAGGTTAAGTAATAGAACTATTACTAGAAGTAACCTATTATCAGAAGGGAAAAATAAGGAAAAATGGGTAACAAGGGTCAATTTGCAGACTCTGCCACACCTGATAACAACAAAAACAGAATAAATACCACACTTAGTCATTACATTTTCCAAGAATTCTCATTAAAATCAAGATCAACACAAGGGTACCCTCATTGCTACTTATGTTCAACATTGTGCTGGTGAATCCAGATAATGCAATGGGATGAGGAAAAAAAAAAGTCAAGACACAAACATTGGAAAACACTGACGGTCCACATAGAAAATCCCTGATAATCTACATGCAAACTGGTACAAGTATAGTAGTACAAATAATTATACAGATTTAACTAACAACCCGCAAGTCAGCTGGATGCAAAAGCGATAGGGTTCCTAGGTGCCACTAATCATCAACAACAAAACAGAGAAAGAAATCCCAATTTCAAGCAATCAAAATTATGATCTTTAGAACTGTGCGAGACGTTTCCTGGAAAACGTTCTGAAACAGATCGCATTCGTGGATAAGAAGACTCAGGTCATAAAGATGTCAACTCTCCCTAAATTAGTCTATAGAGTCAAAGGACTTTGAAAAAAAACCTTTTTTTTCCCCGTGAAAGTTGAAAGCTAATATAAAAGGATAATGGAAGAGAAATGGGTCAAAATTAACTTGAAATATTTAGGAAATAAAAATAAATAAAGGAATACTTTAAAGTTATAGTATTTAGGGAAGTGTGGGATGAGCGCGATGAGACAGACATACCGCACCCGCTTGTGGAAACTTGACTTTTGACGGAGACGGGAACACGGACCTTGGGTAGTAAGGACAGACCTTTCAGCGTGGGACTAATGGCTTTTCATACGGAAAAAAGAAAGTTGAATATCTACCGCACACTGCACCCAAAAATCAATTTCCAATGGATTAAAGATACAAATGTGAAAGAACTTAAAACTTTAGAAGAAAATATGATAACTTTATGACCCTAGAGTAGGGAGTTTTTAAATATAGTACAAAAGAAAAAACATAAAGGGAAATGTTGATAATGGACTTGTTAAAGTTCACGCTGCCCCTTGGTGCCTTGCTCAGAACTGGTACACGATCTCTTCCCATACAGGGCCCAGGCCTCCCAGTAACGGGGAGCGAGCCTCCCAGCTCTGCCTGCGGAGGGGAGCGGCTGCAAAGTCCCCTGGCACAGCTACGGACAGATACGGAGAAGGCTGGAGAATTGGGGCCACTTTTGCCGTCTTCCACGCCTAGCCTTGGAGGTCAAGGAAAGCAGTTGGGAGGAACAATAGCTGAGCAAGAGAGGAGGAGTCGCCGGCTGAGTGAGGAGGAGGAGGAGGAGGACCCAGGGGTGCGCGCGCGCAGCTCTGCAGCCCGGGGAGGCGGCGCACACGCCCGACCGCTCAGCGGAAGGACCCCCGCGCGGAGCCTGGGCGTCCCAGTTGGTGTAGTCATCCCAGGAACACCGACCTTACTAATGGGGTCATTTTGGATTTATTCCCCAACTCTTTCCAAAGGGACTGAACACAAGACTGCCACTCAATGAAATAGGGAGCTTAGGACAAAAATAAGAACATTTGAAAGTGCGAGCTGTCCGGCTCTCGTTCCCACTCCCCAGGCACCTGGCGCCTGGGAATCAAGGAGAAGCAGGGGCTTCCGCTAGCTCTGTGCGACCCCTTCCCAGTCCCCACCCAGTCTCGACGGGCAGCGGTCCTCCGGTCACTGCGGCCTGGTACCGCCTGGCGTGCCGGGGCAGTTCCAGGCAGGCCGGGACACGGGCCACTGCCCGTGGCTCCGTGCTGCCTCTGCGCCGGGTTTCAGGATCTGCGGGGTGGGGATGCAGACGCCCCTGGCCGGGGCCTGCGGAGTTACCAAAGGGCTCTCCCGCAGCGACCACGACCACCGCCCCGCCCGCCCCACCCCCGCCTCTAATTGAATTCTTCCAGCGGCTGGTGATGGGTTTTTAGACCCATCTTCCGCTAAGCCGCTGATGATAGACTGTGACACTTCCGCCACGAATCCTCGGCGCGCTCTGCCCAGGACAAATGCATCGTCCTTACAGTCCGTCTTGTCCAGGGCTCCATTAAACCAAGCTCATAATTAAGGAAATGTGATCAGAAAATTAGCTGATGTGTAAGCCTCGGTACAGTTAGGAAAGAGTGTCTTTTGCGCTCTGATTAGTCCCCTCTGCCCGACTGGAGGTTAAGTGGAAGAACGCCCAGATTAATCCACATTCACAATTATGACCATTTTTTTCTCCAGCGTCAGGCCTTCTCCCATGGCTCCCTGCCAGGAAGGTATTGTGTTCCGAGACTAAAAATGCTTTTCATTTTTTCTACAATTTCCGTTTAAAAAGTTCCAAATGTTCAGCCATATGATGTGAAACTTAACTTCAAGAAAATCCTACAGGGGTTTTGACGGTGGAGAAAATGTGGGGGTCTGATCCGCTGACCCCAAGCCAACGGAGGATACGGTTTCAAGCCTTTCTTCTCCGCCCGCCTCCCCTGCCTGCCCTAAGGAGACAGGGGAGCCGGATGCTTCCCGAAGCTGGGAGAGGCTTTGTGGGGGCCAAGCCCACAGCCGTTCTCCTGCCTTGGAAACTTCATCTTTGACATGTGGGTTTTCAAGGCAGGGCCCTGACATCTAGGAATGGGAGACCTGGGTTCTGAGCTCTGCCTCTGTCCACCAAGCTTTCTTTGGCCTACATCAAACTCAGTAAATAATCATGTTGGCTACTCTTCCAGAAGCAATTACAATTAACTCATTTAATCCTCTCAAAATCTCACGTGGTAAAACTCTTATTTCCACTTTACAGATAGGTAAACAGAAGCCTGGGAGACTTAATAACTGTTTCAGGCCCCACAGCAAGCAAGCAAATGGTAGAGACGGAACTGAGCCGAGGAGATGTGAATCCAGTGTTTTGATCGACCAGGTGCGTGCGGGTGTCAGGGACCGCCCCAGGCATCTCGGCACCCCTGAAGGTGGGGCGTGCTGTCTGTCTGTAGAGAAGCGTGTCAGGCTCCTTTATCTCCATTCTGTAAAGAGAAGAAGAAGATGGGCTGCCAGGAGGGGACATCTGGGGGTCGCTCCAGGACAGCCGTGATGAGGTCACCTCTGCGTGTCCAGCCATTGGCCCAAACCAAGCAAGGAGGGGATAACAGAACAGCCATCAACCTGGTTAAAATTCATCATGTTAGATCATAGTGATTTGTAAAGATGTTCATTGTCTCTTGTCAGGTTTAAAAAGTGAGTGGGCAAAAACAGAGTGTATAATTTGCACCTACCGCTGTAAATGGGCAGATGCAGTAGACACGGAATGTACCAGACCATACTGTAGACTGCAGGAATTAGGCAAAGACCCAGGGAACCCAGCGGCTGTGAGGACTTAACAATTACTATATGCCTAATACAATTATCAAATGTGTCAGTTAGTGCTAATTACTGTGCCCAGCCCAGAACCCGGCCCAGTGGAGGTGCTCCGTGTCTGCTGAGTGACTGAATGAATGAACTCTGCCCTCATTTGCTGGGTCCTGTGGATGGAAGCCTCCAGGGTCCACGGGGGAGTCAGCTGGGCCCCACTGGCCTTGCTCACCTCAGGGTCCCCAGGGCCTGGCACCTCCTCGGTTCCCTGGGGTCGCCTGTGTGTGCAGGTGGCAGTGTTTGTATAATAATGGGCAATAAAGGGGGATGGCGAGCTGCAGTACCGCCGGGACCCTTGGCCCCAGTGACCTGAAGCTGCCCAGGGGAGCTGAAGGAAAATGAGAGAACGCTGGCCGAGGGTGGCCTTGGCTGTGGCCATCCCAGAAGTGGCAGGGTTCCAGCCCCTCAGCCCCAGATGCTCCCCTTGAATGAGGGCTACATTGGGGGGAGAGCACTGAGCAGGGAAGGGAGGGGGCTTGAGAGGGTTCAGGACTGACACAAAAGGTGAGCTCCCAGCCCCAGCCCCGGGGAACTCAGACAGGCCGTGGCCAAAGGCAGACACAAGGTGGGCAGATGGCCTACGGCATGGTTTTCTGGGCGCCCTTTCCCTGTGGGAGTCATCCTGCAAAATTCATGTCCAGGGCAGCCCCACAAGCATGTGCTGGCACCTGGGGAGACTCATGGGCCCCCAGGCTCTCCCCAACTGAGCCAGTGCAGACGCCCTCTGCTCCTCATACACCCTGAGGCCCCGGGGGACTCTGCTGGTTAGCAGCTTCTCATAAAAGCTCCAGGTCACCATTGAGCAGGTCACTCAGGCTGAAGCCAGGATCTCCCCCAAATGCCCCACTAATTCAGACCAGGCCCAAGCTGCTGAACTCTATCTGGGAGCCTCGAGGAGTCACGGATGCAATGCATCAAATGAGAAGTGTGTTTGCAGTGCTAGGCCCTTAACAGCCAAATGGAATTCTAGACTCTCTGGGGTGGAAAAGGCCTTAAGAGGGATCCTACCCAGCCATCCCCATCTACCACCGCCACCGTCCAGGGCTGGGAGTTCCCCTCTTGACCGAGAAAGTTTAGCACCCACACTCAGCCTCTTACAATCCTCCAGTACCTCACGGAGCACCCCACTTCTACCACCAGCAGGAGAACAGGTGTCCCCTCTTGTAGTCCTCTGTGCAAATCCCCTCTTCCCTGCCAAGAGCTCCCAGGTTCTGCGGTCCACCCCCGCACCCCCAGGTGACAAGACCTGGTCCCACCAAGGCCTTGCTCTGCATCCTGGGAGCACCCCACACTGTCTAATTGCCCTCAATATCTCAGCAGTGTCAGGGCATCCAGAGGGGTCTGTGAGTGGCCCTCACTGGGGGCAGTGGGCCTGGTCCAACTCTGAGCCTGCTCCAGCCATGGCACACTGCCTGGGAGCTGCTCTCAGTAATGGCCCTTCCAGGCCTGGATGCTTTACCACAGGGGCAGGTTAAGTTTCACAAGCCTAAGGGTGAGTACAGATGAGAAACTGAGGTTCAGAGAGGTGCAGTGATTCACCTGAAGCCACACAGCCGAGGGTGACAGACCCACTTCTGCCAAGGATGGGCCAGGCCTGTGACTCCACGCTCAGAGGACCTAGGCGCCCCTGACTGCCACCTGCCAGAAGCCAGGTCCCTTTGCCTGGGGACCCCCTCTGGTGCTGGTCTTTCTCTGCCCATGTGCATCCCACAGTACCCGGGAATCCATGTACACCACTCACCTGGAGCAGCCCCCAAGCCATGCTGGCAGGAGCTGGTAGGTACACCCCACAGTCCCCACGTCCCCAGGGCCGTAACTTCAGGGCATGTCCCACTGTTTCCCCAAGTTCCCAAAGGGACTCAGCCCACGGGTGGAAGTCCGTCCTATCCAGTACCATTCGCCGGGTCCCTTCGCCTCCATCTCCTGTCCTCCCCCACGTGGTTCCTGGGACCACCTCCCAGGTCAGCTTTTGTCCGGGTCCTTATCTTAGCACCTTTTGGGGCCCTGAAGCAAGATGCCAAAGGTGTGAGGCTGAATGCTCTAAGGGACCTGAGGACACCTCTGTGACCTATGCCTCCGGGGTCTTCTTGTTTGTGCCTTATGTGTCTGTACTTTGGGACATCACAGAGCAGTCTGGGTCTCCCTTGACTTCTGGAAGTGAAAGGTCTCAAGAAAAGAGCTCAGGAATGGAGGTGCTAATGATTGGATGTCACTGACTCCAGGACATCTCCAGGTGGCCTTAAAAATAAGAAAATGACAAGAGCAGTGACAGCAAGCCCTTGCTGACCGCGTTCATGACTCCTCTTGCCCTGCAAAAGTCAGGCCTGGAATGGCCTGGGTCCAGGGTCTGTCTCTTGCAGCCCCACAGGGAGGGCATGGGCAGGGCCCAGCGTCGGCGAATGGGTGGTCGGTTGGCATCGCCATTGCCAGGGGTCAGTCAGAATCCAGGTGCCACACACATGCCCATGGGGTCCCCCGGATTCCAGGTCCCGCTCAGCCAGCCCAGCCACTTGGCCTTCCCAAGCCTCGGTGTCCCTCTAGGGCCATCAGGAGGATTCTGACACAAAGCCATACAGCACCCCACACCAGGTAGTGGTGGTCGCCAGGAGCTGACAGAGAAGGTGAGTGGGACCCGGACCCAATGAGGAAGGCGTTGGAGAGGAACCCAGGAGGCCCGGGAGCGGGTGGGGAGGTCCTGGAGGCCAAGCAGAGCTCACTGTCAGTTCAGAAAAACGAGTCCGCACAGACCCCGCCAGCAGCTCCTGTCGGGGAAGAGAGCTGCCCCCCCAAACGCCGCTGATGGCCGATGTCAGCCCTCATATACTCGGCCAGCCCTTCCCTTGCCTTTAATAAGCACCTACTACATGCAAGGTGCCATGCTGCCATGCCCAGCCACGTTTCTCAGCGGACACTTCCCTGAGAGCATGTGCCGGAAAGGATTGAGAAGTTGCTGCAGAAAACCCTGGCTTTGTTTGGGAATACCCCCCGAGCCGAGAAGGAGAGACCCAAGAAGTAAAGAAAGCCCAATTATTCCCGTGTTGTGCTCAGATGAAAGGCCCTTTTAGTGGCCCTTCCCGGGCTCCAGTTTGGGCTGTCAACAGCAATTTGACGAGGAATGTTGCTCGGCCTGACCTGTTTTCTCAAGACGGGAACTTATATTGTGGATCATCTCAGCCCAGGAGATAATCGGCCAGCACCCTCCCTAGCACATTCCCGCCGGCTGAACTTCACCTCTGAAACGAGGAAAATTGATTGGAAAACAGAGTGCAGTGAAGTCATCCACTAATGGTATTTGGAGATGAGGAGCGAGGAAGGGGGGAGTTAAAGGGGCTTTAATCTGATGCTCCCAACATGGGTTTCAGGGCTGAATGGCCAATTGTTACTAAATTCTAATTGGTTCTGGGTCACTCTCTTTGAAATAGTCGCTGTGTTCTGTTCATTTTTTCAATTAAATCTTAACAATTCACATCTGACAAAACTCAAAAATCTTGTCAAAAATTGTTCAGATTTGTGTTAAGTAAGAAAGTGCAAGAAGCAGCATGAAGCCTGGACGAGGGGAAACCTTCACGCAGAGAAACAACTTAGGAGCTAATTATCAGAATGCTGACTTATTGTTTCCAGGCTCACCTCCTGATACAGCAGAGAATGAGTCTTTCTCATCAACTTACAAGAACTGCTCTGGAGGAAACCGTAAAAGAACACAAATGCTTTTGCCTAAGTGATGATTGTTTTCTGGATCTGGAAATCCAAGCCATTTTCACATTTCATCTCTCCTTGTAGAAAGCTGTGTTTTATGCCCCGAGGTAGCCCAGGAGTGGGCCTACGTAGACACAACGAAGGCTTTGCAGCAAGCTGACCAGCACCCAAACCCGGCCTCCGCTGCGTGATATTTCTGCAGGCAACCACCCTCTCTGAGCCTCAGTTTTCCCATGTACAAAGTGGGAACAGTGTTTCCTAGATTTGCATAATGAATATTGCCTGACACACTGACGGTGCCCCAAACCAGAAGCCGTCGTCACTGTCTTTGTAACAGTAGGTTTCTATGGCTTAGTCCAGCCTCTTGATTTTCCTATCAAGAAACTGCAGACCAGAGAAGGTCAGTGACTTTGGAGCTGGGAAGAGACAGCCCAGCTTCTCTCCAGGCTGCTTCTAGAAGACGGTGTTTCAGAATGTGTGTTCCGGGAGCCCAGCACTGAATGATGTTACCTGGCTCCTCAAAGTGCAGTCCCTGCACTAGCGGCCTGGAGCTTGGCACAAGTGCAGCATCTCAGCCCCCACCACCGACCTTCTAGATCTGAATCTGCATGTTAACAAGACCCCAGCTGGCTCCCGCACACAGAAGGGGCTGGTTTGTAGCATTTCAGCAGTCTCTGATGGCCTGAACATTAGAGCTCCTGACAGTTGTGAGAAGGCCCCATGCCCCTCCCTCACAGGTGGGGCCCATTCCTTATGCAGGATGGCCGGGCAGCCCCGGAGGCGATGGAAAAGGGGAGTGGGATGTGGCAGGAGGAGAGAGCCCCCGAGGACCCTCAGCCACCTGGAATCCTCCGCTCTCTTGGCAGCCTGGGCGGTTCAGCTCCTCCCTGGTTGCCACGTCTGCGCCCTTCCTGAACCCCTGCCACTCTCTTCACCCGTACCGTCGAGGCCCTGGCAGGTCACTTGGCCTCAGCCTTCCAGGGTTGTGGCCAATTGCTCCACCCAGTTTACATCTTTGCCTGAGGGATACAGAGAAACCAACACCTCCTCCAGAGGCCTTCAGCCCACAGAGGGGCAGTTGGGGTTCACCCCTCAGTGGGGTGAACATGATGTGGGAGGATCCGGTTGGCAGGGTAGCTCACTGTGCAGAGAATACCTGGCTTCCCTACCCACCTTCCAGTCTGTCCTGCACCCCTAAATCAACTCCTTGTACTCGGGACCCATTGCCCTCTGGGAGGCCCTCCCTGACCTTCCCTGATGGCCCCAGAACACCTCGCTGTCCTACACAAGTCCTGCCTGACCTCAGCACCGCCCCAGGGGTTCCTGAGCCACTCCCCCATTGAAGCACAAACGCTGGTCACTCAGGGGCAGAAAGGGACCGCAGTACCGTGGCTGAAAGTCAGGGGCCCAGAGTCTGGCCTGCACCTGCCTAGGACAAGCCCCCCAGCCCCTCCCAAGGACTCCGGATGTGTGCCAGGGCACCTGGCCAAGGAGGTCAGTGTGGGCACAGAGCTGGACCCCGTCTGCTGGCTCCAGCAGCAGCTGCCCCAAGGGGAAGATAAGGGGAAGTTCTCACTCAAAATACTGTGCACAAAGGTCCACATGCAAAAAAATTAATTGAGACACAGAGCTTATGCCCTCGCGAAAATTAGGGATTGGAGACAAAACTGTGAAACTCCAGAGACAGCACAGGGACCGTGACTGGTACACACCGACAGCACAAGCTATGAAAGAAAAAAGTTGGCAAATTGAACTTCACTAAAATTAAAACTTTCCGCTCTTGAAGTACACTGTTCAAAGAATGTATACAAAGAATTCTTAAAAGTCAACAACAATCAACCCAACTGAGATGTGGGCCAAAAACCCGAACAGATAACTCACCAAAGATACACAGATGGCGAAGAAGATGGCCCGTGAGAAGATGCTTCAGTTCATAGCTATCAGGGAAATACAGATTGAGACAACGATGAGATGACACTAAACGCCTACCAGATCGGCCCAAATCCGGACCCCTGACAGCACCGCACGCTGGTATGGCCGCGGAGCAGCAGGAACCCTTGCTCGCAGTGGCGGGAATGCAGCCAGTGTGGCCGCGCGGGACGGCCGTTTGGTGGCTTCTTACAAAGCTAAACACACTCTTCCCGTTCCATCCAGCAATCGCACTCCTTTGTATTTCCTCAAATGAACTGAAAACATGTATGCACACAAAAACCTGCTCAAATGTTTACAGCAGTTTATCATAATTACCAGAAACTGGAAGCCACTGAGATGTCATTGAGTACAAACTGTGGACTGTCCAGACAATAGAATGGTATTCAGCCCTAAAACGAGATGAGCGATCAGGCCGGGAGGAGACATGGAGGGGCCTTTATATCACTAAGGGAAGAGGCCAATCTGAGAGGGCCACACACCGCATGATTCTAACTGTGTGACCTTCTGGAAACGGCAGAACCATAGAGACAGTAAGATGAGGCGTTGCCAGGGTTCGGCGGGAGGGAGGGCTGAATGGGAAGAGCACGGGGGCCTTTCCTCTGTAGGATTCTGTAATGTGCACACCTGTTGTTATAAATTTGTCCAGGCCCACAGAATGTCCAACCTAGACAGTGACCCCTCATGTGAACTGTGAACTTTAGTTAATAATAATTTATTAACATTGGCTCATCAGGTGGACAAATGCACCACCCCTGTGCGGGGCGTTACTAACCGGGGAAACCATGGGATGGGGGGAGGAGGGCACATGGGGATGCTCTATACTCTCTGCTCAGTTGTTCTGTAAACCTAAAACTGCTCTAAAAGTAAATTTATTAATTAAATTTTTTTAAATCCTCAATGTCGGCTGCCCCAGAGCTGCTGCATGAGGAAGCCAGACCAGGACGAGGCCCAGCTGCACACGCACTGGAAGTCCAGCCCCACTCTGCCCTGCTCAGGGCCAGGTTTGCATGGGAGCTGCACTGTACCTAGGGAGACATGGAGGAGTCCGCCTCGGCCCCGGGGTACATGGAGGGTGCCAGTGACACAGGACATTGGGCTCTGTGGCGTGGGGACAAGGAAAGTGAAGTCATGAGGCCCCAGAGACAGCAGGGGCAGGGCTGGAAGGCTTCCTGGAGGAGCGGTCCTGTGGTTGAAACTTGGAGTTGGCGAAGAGGCTCCCTTCCCTCAAGCCACTTCAGGGGCTGACTGCGTTTCCTCCTGAGGGCTAGCACACCTGTGCCGCCCCTGCACCCCGGCCAGGCTAGGACATGCCCTCCCGCCCTGCCCTCTCCCCACCCCCTCTCCATCCCCTCCCATGGCCGCCATCTGGGACTGATGTACGGCACACACCCTTCTGGGGCATCCCATAGCCCTCAGGGAAAGTCCATTTCTGGCCCAGCTCCCAGCCCTAGAGACGGGAACCTCTCCCCACCCCCACCCCACCCCGCCAAGCCCGACCTTACTCCCAAGATCCTGCCAGGTGAGTAACGGCTGAGTGAAGACACAGGAACCACCCCAGTGGGCTGGGAAGCAGGTCAGAAGCCACTAAAGGGCTGAAAAGGAGCCTTCAGGACATGGACTCCTCCCATCTTGGGCAGAAATGCAAGTTGGGCATCTACAGAGGAGGAGACCAAGGTGCAGGGAGGGGCAGCTTTACCGAAGGCCCTGCCTGACCTAGTGCTTTCTGGGGAGAGGGGGCTTAAACCCCCAGGGCTCAGCCACTGAGAAGAGGGGTCTGGGCAGGAGGAAAAGACTTCTTAGGACCTGGCAGAAGGGCCTCAGGGTACTTGTGACCATGACCTTTGCCTCCCCTGAGTCTGCCCGGGTGGGCCCAGAACCAGTGTCCTCGGGCCTGGGGAGTGGGAGGGGCAGAGGGGGAGGTATGTGGCCCCCAGCTGCAGAGGGCTGTGCTGCCCTGGGACAGGGGGCATCTCCACAGTATTTGGCCTTCACCCTGGGAGGTGGAGGCCACCCCTACAGTGGCTGTAGCACCTCCTAATCCATTATTGAGCACCTCTGCAGGCCACCAGGCAATTAGCATGGGGCCCCCATCCTGACAGCTAATTGCACTAATTGATAAGGTCGGCCACGGTTCTCCCGACCCTCGCCCTTGTCCAGGATGGCTTCATGCCTGGGAGCCCAGCTTCTAACCTCCCACCTCAGGGTTCTCTGGAGTATCTCCTTCTGGAGGCCTCAGCCTGGGGACCACTCAGCCAGTCTAGGACTTGACTCCAGCTGCCCCTTCCCTACACTGAGCCCTGACACCTGGTCCTCCATTCACATCTCTGTAAGATGGGTGGGGTGCCTTGCTAAGAGCAAAGGTCAGAATTCAGCAGGCCAGAGTCAAGGCTCTAAGGGTGATGCGGGTGGGGTAAGTGATTACACCTCTCCCACACTCAGGACAGTGTCAGGGCAGTTGGGAAAACTGAAGTAGGTAACTGGTGGGATGCACAGGGCTCCAGGCATGACTCCAAGTGAGG
>JAVSCE010014853.1:0-126087 GCA_032199065.1 Smutsia gigantea
CTACAGGATATCTTAAACGGACTGCTCTAGAGGGAAGCACTCTAAAGGCTAAAAAGATGTCACCAGAGAAAATAAAATCATAGCAAAGAAAGCAGACCATCCAAATACTAACTAAAGGCAAAGAATAAAACACCTAGTATAGAAAGAATGGAGGAGGAGGAATAAGAAGGGAGAGAAATAAAGAAAAATCAGACTGTGTTTACAATAACATAACAAGAAAGTTAAGTTAGATTGTTAGATAGTAAAGAAGCAACCCTTGAACCCTTGGTAACCACGAATCTAAAGCCAGCAATGGCAATAAGTACATACCTATCAATAATCACTAAATGTGCGTGGACCCAGATACCAATCCAAAAAGACACAGAGTAACAGAATGGATAAAAAAGCAGACCATCTATATGCCACAAGCTCATGATCAAGATATACACAGACTAAAAGTGAAGGGATGGAAAAAGATATTTCATGCAAACAACAAAGAGAAAAAAGCTGGTGTTGCAGTACTTGTATCAGACAAAATAGACTTCAAAATGAAGAAAGTAGCAAAAGATAAAGAAGGACATTACATAATGATAAAGGGGTCAGTCCAACAAGAAGATATAAACATTATAAATATATATGCACCCAAAACAGGAGCACCAGCTTATGTGAGACAAATACTAACAGAATTAAAGGAGGAAATAGAGAGCAATGCATTCATCTTAGGAGACTTCAACACACCACTCACTCCAGAGGACAGATCAACCAGACAGAAAATAAGTAAAGACACAGGCACTGAACAACACACTAGAACAGATGGACCTAACAGACATCTACAGAACTCTACACCCAAAAGCAACAGGATACACATTCTTCTCAAGTGCACATGGAACATTTTCCAGAACAGATCACATACTAGGCCACAAAAAGAACTATGACCAATTTCAAAAGCTATTGAAATTCTACCAACAAACTTCTCAGATCACAAAGGTATAAAACTAGACATAAATTTTAGAAACAAAACAAAAAGGCTCACAAATACATGGAGACTTAACAACATTCTCCTAATTAATCAATGGGTTAACGATAAATCAAAACAGAAACCAAAGAATATATGGAGACTAATGACAACAACAACACAAAGCCGCAACTTCTGTGGGATGCAGCAAAGGCAGTTCTAAGAGGAAAGTATATTGCAATCCAGGCCTATCTAAAGGAAGAAGAACATTCCCAAATGAATAGTCTAAAGACACAATTACTGAAATTGGAAAAAGAAGAACAAATGAGGCCCAAAGTCACCAGAAGGAGGGACATAATAAAGATTAGAAAATAAATAAATAAAATTGAGAAGAATAAAACAATAGAAAAAATCAATAAAACCAAGAGCTGCTTCTTTGAAAAAATAAACAAAATAGATAAACCCCTAGCCAGACTCATTAAGAGAAAAAGAGAATCTACACACATAAACACAATCAGAAATGAAAGGAAAAATCACGACAGACCCCACAGAAATACAAAGAATCATAAGAGAATATTATGAGAATCTATATGCTAACAAGCTGGAAAACATAGAAGAAATGGACAACTTCTTAGAAAAATACAACCTTCCAAGACTGACAAGCAAGAAACAGAAAAACTAAACAGACCAGAAATGCCAGTGGCAATCAATTGTTAAAAAACTACCCAGAACAAAACCCTGGGCCCTGATGGATTCACCTCTGAATTCTACCAGACATATAGAGAGAAATAACACCGATTCTCCTTAAAGTTTTCCAAAAAATAGAAGAGGAGGGAATACTTCCAAACTCATTCTATGAAGCCAGCATCACTCTAATACCAAAACCTGTCAAAGACCTCACCAAAAAAGAAAACTACAGACCAATATCCCTGATGAACGTAGATGCAAAAATACTCAACAAAATATTAGCAAACCGAATTCAAAAATACATCAAGAGGATCATACACCATGATCAAGTGGGATTCATCCCAGGGATGCAAGGATGGTACAACATTCGAAAATCCATCAACATCATCCACCACATCAACAAAAAGAAGAACAAAAACCACATGATCATCTCCATAGATGCTGAAAAAGCATTTGACAAAATTCAGCATCCATTCCTGATTAAAACTCTCAACAAAATGGGTATAGAGGGCAAGTACCTCAACATCATAAAGGCTATATGTATGACAAACCCACAGCTAACATCATACTTAACGGCGAGACGCTGAAAGCTTTTCATCTAAGATCGGGAACAAGACAGGGATGCCCACTCTCTCCACTGTTATTCAACATAGTACTGGAGGTCCTAGCCACAGCAATCAGACAAAACAAAGACATACAAGGCATCCAGATTGGTAAAGAAGAAGTCAAATTGTCACTATTTGCAGATGACATGATACTGTACATAAAAAACCCTAAAGACTCCATTCCAAAACTACTAGAACTAATATCTGAATTCAGCAAAGTTGCAGGATACAAAATTAACACACAGAAATCTGTTGCTTTCCTATACACTAATGATGAACTAACAGAAAGAAATCAGAAAAACAATTCCATTCACAATTGCATCAAAAAGAATAAAATACCTAGGAATAAACCTAACGAAGGAAGTGAAAGACCTGTACTCTGAAAACTACAAGACACTCCTAAGAGAAATTAAAGAGGACACTAACAAATGGAAATGCATCCCATGCTCTTGGCTAGGAAGAATAAATATTGTCAAAATGGCTATACTACCTAAAGCAATCTACAGATTCAATGCAATCCCTATCAAACTACCAACAGCTTTCTTCAATGAACTGGAACAAATAATTCTAAAATTCATATGGAACCACAAAAGACCCCGAATAGCCAAATCAATCTTGAGAAGGAGGAATAAAACAGGGAGAATTACGCTCCCTGACTTCAAGCTCTACTACAAAGCCACAGTAATCAAGACAATTTGGTATTGGCACAAAAACAGACCACAGACCAGTGGAACAGAATAGAAAATCCAAACATTAACCCAAACATATACAGTCAATTAATATTTGATAAAAGTGCCTTGGATATACAATGGGGAGATGACAGCCTCTTCAGCAGCTGGTGTTGGAAAAACTGGACAGCTACATGTAAGAGAATGAAACTGGACTACTGTCTAGCCCCATACACAAAGGTAAACTCAAGGTGGATCAAAGACTTGAATGTAAGTCATGAAACCATAAAACTCTTAGAAAAAAACATAGGCAAAAATCTCTTGGACATAAACATGAGCAACTTCTTCATGAACATATCTCCCCGGGCAAGGGAAACAAAAGCAAAAATGAACAAGTGGGACTATATCAAGCTGAAAAGCTTCTGTACAGCAAAGGACACCATCAGTAGAACAAAAAGACATCCTACAGTATGGGAGAATATATTCATAAAAAACGTGTCTGATAAAGGGTTAACATCCAAAATATATAAAGAACTCATGCACCTTAACAAACAGAAAGCAAATAATCCAATTAAGAAATGGGCAGAGGACATGAATAGACACTTCTCCAAAGAAGAAATTCAGATGGCCAACAGGCACATGAAAAGATGCTCCACATCGCTAATCATCAGAGAAATGCAGATTAAAACCACAATGAGATATCACCTCACACCAGTGAGGATGGCCAACATCCAAAACACAAACAACAACAAATGTTGGCGAGGATGTGGAGAAAAGGGAACCCTCCTACACTGCTGGTGGGAATGCAAATTAGTTCAACCATTGTGGAAAGCAGTATGGAGGTTCCTCAAAAAACTCAAAATAGAAATACCATTTGACCCAGGAATTCCACTCCTAGGAATTTACCCTAAGAATGCAGCAGCCCAATTTGAAAAAGGACAGATGCACCCCTATGTTTATTGCAGCACTATTTACAATAGCCAAGAAATGGAAGCAACCTAAGTGTCCATCAGTAGATGAATGGATAAAGAAGATGTGGTACATATACACAATGGAATATTATTCAGCCATAAGAAGAAAACAAATCCTACCATTTGCAACAACATGGATGGAGCTAGAGGGTATTATGCTCAGTGAAATAAGCCAAGCCGAAAAAGACAAGTATCAAATGATTTCACTCATATGTGGAGTATAAGAACAAAGAAAAAAACTGAAGGAACAAAACAGCAGCAGACTCACAGAACCCAAGAACGGACTAATAGTTACCAAAGGGAAAGGGACTGGGGAAAATGGGCGGGAAGGGAGGGATAAGAGGGAAAAAGGGGCATTACGATTAGCAAATGTAATGTTGGGGGGGCACGGGGAGGGCAGTACAACTCAGAGAAGACAAGTAGTGATTCTATAGCATCTCACTACGCTGATGTACAGTGACTGTAATGGGGTTGGTGGGGGGGACCTGATGAAGGGGTAGTTTAATAATCGTAATATTGCACATGTAATTGTAAATTAATGATAATAAAATAAATTATTTAAAAAAAAAAAAATAAAAAAAAAAAAAGAGATGCCACTTGAAGTAGTGGGATTGAAATGACAATGCCTGGGAGGTTTTGTAATGCCTCTGAATTTTAAAAAAATGGAATAGGTAAAGCAAATGTGGCAGAAACTTGGTAATTACTGAATCTGTGTGATGGGTGTGTATGCAAGTTCATTTTTATGTTATCTCCTGTACTTTTGTGTATATTTAAACCTTTTCATAATAAAAAATATAACTGCTTCATAAGTTTCTTACCATATCAGCCAGAAAAGATTATGAACCCATAATAGTGTAGCACTGGACTCATCATTACTGTAAAAACTAAACATTATGTGTAATAATATTTATGGGGGAATCTTCTTTTCCTTGCTGGAGTTGTGAGCTCCTGGACTCCCCAGAATTAAATTCTGATGGCTGTACCAGGTAGCCACTTAAAATAAAGAGTATTTGTATGTAGGTTATGTATAAATAGCATGCCTCCTATTTATAGATCTTAAAGGCCCAGCATATTTGGAATTCCTTTTGACCTTGCTTTGTTTCTCAAGGCCAGCCTCTTAAAGAGGTAGAGAGGTGATTCTGTATAACTACAACTAGGAACTCCCTCTCCACCTCTCCTGTTGTAGGCGTATATTATCTTGAAATTTGCTTCTTTAACTTTCTACCAGCTATTTTAGGATCACAAGGGCATCTAAAAATTTATTTTTTCCTTAAAATATGCATGTGTTTATCATGTCCTTAACTGGAATTTCCAAAGAGAAATAGGGCTCATGTGAGTACCATGTATATCACAAGATGTTAGGTACATACTGACATTTACAAATTCTAAATAAAAATTAATAGCTTGAGCTAATCAACATCATAGCAATACAGGAACCTCTAAGACCAGATCCCAGCCAGCTTCCCCAACTTTATTCCTGCCATTTACAGTTTCACCCACATAATTTCCTGTTCTCAGTGCTAGATTATGCTTTGCTTTCTCCCTGCCTAAAATACTCTTGGTGTCCTTCTCAGACTTGATCCCCTTTTAATGTCTAACTCAAACACCACATCTTTTCTGAAATTCTTTCCTGGTAGTCCTGGTTGGAAGTGATCTTTCTTTTCCCATACTTTTACAAACTTTTTCTGTCTTGTATTATTATCCTTACCCACGTGAGTTATTGTCCCTAATTCTCTAAATTCTTGACAATGTTATTTCTTACAGTTAACACAGTGCCTCACTTCTGTGGATAGGATTTGTATACATTTGACATATTAATAAACGAATATAATCCCTTATATGACTTGATTGTGTGGAGCACAAAGTTTGAGAAATATCCTGAGCTAAAAACTTCCAAAGCAACTATCTAAAAGAAAGATCTGATTCCTCCCAATTTGCAGTGTTTTTCTTTGTGAGGAATAGTGTTTAATGGAAACCAAGGAGACCCTCAGAATGTGCGGCCTTGTCAAAGAGACCCTACTGCGTTCAATTTGCCTTAGATTTTGAAGTTACGGTTGACTAAATCCAAAGCCTTAGGTAGTTAGATTAAAGTAAACAGGATTAAGTGCTCTTCTCTCCATGCCAATTTTATGATATGTGGAGCTTCTTTTTGTTCCGGCTGCAGGTGTGAACATATCTGTGGCCTGCTTGGTGCCCACCAGACAGCAGGAGGGACAGGCGCCCTGCTGCAGCTGCAACTTAGGTTGTAAGTGGTACCAGAGAAGTGTGAGCATGCCTTCTTTTAAATGATTATTCTTAATGTGTGCAACCTCTGAAGGAAACTGTAATCCAGCCCAGCTAAAAATAGATTCCATGTACATTGAGCTTAGATTCTCTTAAATTGTTCCTCCTGCTCTTTGTAATGTCAGTCTCCTCTTTTGTTTTTCTACTTCCCACCTGCAAAGCCTGGCATACCGGGGCAGTACTACTGCCATAAATAGAATCCAGTATATAAGGGCAGCTACTCAGCTCGCATTCCCAGGCCCCACATAAAGGGGCATGATGATATCTCACACCCTTTAGGATGGCTACTGTCAAAAAAAAAGAAAGAAAATAACAGTGTCAGCCAGGATGTGGAGAAATTGGAACCCTGGGCACTGTAAGTGGGATTGTAAAGTGCTGCAGTTACTATGGAAAAGTGTGTGGTGGAGTTGGGGACTGAACTGTGGCCCCCAAAATTCATACGTTGCAACTCTAAGCCCCAGTGTGACTGTTTGGAGATAGGGCTTCTAAGGAAGTAATTAATGTTAAATGCAGTCATTAGAGCAGAGCCTAAATTCAGTAGGACTGATGTCCTGATAAGAATAAGAGACCCCAGGAGAGTGCACACACAGAGAGGTCATAGGATGCTGTGAGAAGGCAGCCATCTGCAAGCCAAAGAGAGAGCCCTCACCAGAAACCAATTTTGTCTGCTACTTGGTCTTAGACTTCCAGCCAGCAAGACTGTGAGAAAAAACATTTCTGTTGTTTAAGCACCCAGTCTGTAGTATTTTGTTAAAGCAGCCCTAGCTAATACAGGTGGCTCCTTAAAAAATTAAAAATAGACTTACCACATGGTTTGGCAATCCCACTTTTTGGTATGTATGTGAAAGAATTGAAAGCAATGTCTTGAAAAGATATTTGTACACGTGTGTTCACAGCAGCACTATTCCTAATAGCTAGGAAGTGGAAGCTACCCAAATGACCATCAACAGGTGAATGGATAAACAAAATGTGGTTAATTCCTACAATAGAATATTACTCAGCCTTAAAAAAGGAAGGAAATAATGGCACATCTATGACATGGATGACTCTGGGGTCCATTATGCCAAGTAAAATAACCAATACAAAAGACAAATACTGTGTGATTCCACTCACAGGAAGTATTTGAAGTAGTCAAATTCATGGAAGCAAAATACAGTCTGGTGGCTATTGGGCAGGAAGATGGGGCGGTAAGAAGAGTCATTGTTTAAAGTGTATAGAGTTTCAGGTTTGAAAGAAAAGTTCTGGAGTTTTTTTTCACAACTACTGAACTGTACATTAAAAAATGCTCAAGATGGTACATATTATGTGTTTCTTAAATAATAATTTTTTAAAAAACAATGAGAAGTGTTAAGGGGGTGCATGGTGAAAGAAAATGAAGATGAGTAGTGGAAGTCTCTAGATGTGGCTGTGCTAATTCTTTTGCACCCAAGAGTTAATCTAAATAGTCATCTGAACAAGAGGTTTTTCAAACATGTCCAGTGAGCTTCTCTCATCAGCATCAGAGCCAGAAATATGGTTGTAATGCATAGATCTCTGATTCTTTGCTACTTGTTCCAGGAATAATTGTCACAAGGCAAGACACATGAGCCCTCTTGTCCTCTGTGTCCCTGCAGCACGCAAAGTCTTACCAAGACTTATCTACGTAGGCCACCCCCACCAGCACTGCACCTCCATGAAGACAGAACTGCACCTCCAAGCTGCCTCTATTTTTCACCTTTTCCCCTTCGCCCCACTCATAGCTCATTTTTTTCTATCAAGCTCTTTATATTTTTAAGTTAACAATTTTGGGGTGCTTATGAATGATGAGTACTATGTATTTCAAATACATAGGGTCTTTAAAAATGTCTTCCAAAAAGAGTAAATAAAATTGTACTTCATATAGTAGACCATTGGAAGAAATGTTTCTGTCCTCATCCTTGAAATTATATTGTTAGTAATCTTGTCTCCCAAACACCCCCAAAATACGCTACTTTGGCATATTGATTATTTTGAATTAAATTTAAGAAACATCCAGTGTGAGATGGACACTCTGACCCTCCTCTGACCCTCGGAAAGCAGGAAATAAATTTCCCATGTGAAGGTACCCTCCCTGCACCAGGAGGAAGACAAACATCCTCATCACCAGAGATGGGGATTCAGGCCCCAGAGTTCTAAATAAACAAACCTTGCTACTACTTCACTGATTTGCTCCCCCAAGCCCAAACTTCTGTGTCTTGTCAATTCTTCATAAATTTACTGTTTCTTTGTCTAAAACCTATAAAAGCTGCCTACTTTGGTCACTTGGAGACTCATATCTTTAGGGTTCCTGCACATACAAAATGAAGTATGTTTTTCTCCTGTTAATCTGTTTTTTATCAGAGTGTTAGACCAGCCAAAGCCCTAGAAGGGAAGAAGGGAAAGTTTTTCATCACCTACATTTTGATTTCTGATTTCATGATTTTTTTCCTCAAGAAAACTTTGTAGACCATTTTGTGAGGTTTTGTTTCCAATGGTATATATCATTACAAAAACATTTGCTATAAATTGGTATTTTAGTATGGATTTCTCATGACTTCAGGTTTTATGTCATAACTGACTCTAAAGCCTAATTACCTAAAAATCATTAAATTAATAGATTATACTCAGGAGGAGGAGGGAAAGATACAATTTGGGATCATCCTAAATTTTATCAACTCAACTATGTGTATATACAATGCTTTATTGAATAAAATATACAATGCTTAATTGACTAAAACTCACAAAGTCCAAACTTTTATTGATGGGTACTTAACTGAATAAAAACCATGAAGGCTGGATCCTTTTATATTATTGCTTCTCTCAAAAATTGAGTATGTATTGATAGACTGAACTGTCCTAAAAACTTTTCCCCAAATAGTAACTTTTTTAGGTTTTCACCCATAAATGGCAATCAGTGCAAAATCATACAAAGAAAGCAAGTATTTAGTGTACTGAAAAGACACCCTGGCAAAATCTAAATATGCAAAGTGAACAGATTTGGAAACCTGGTGGTTGTAAACACTCAGGTGAACTTTACATTCAGAGCTGAAGCATTCTTTATTTGAAACTCCGTGTTGCTCTGGCATCATCTGTTGGTCAGAATCTGTGGGTTTCTGGTCTGTGCAATATCAGAGCCCGGCAAACTGTTTAATTCTACCCCTTCCTAATCTGAAATGAGGTCATGTTCCATAGTTTCATAGGAGTTTTAGCATTAATAACTACAGTTTTTTGTTTTTTTTTTCATTCATAAGTGGCATAGACTGAGTAGTAGAGTACTTGGATCAAAGGATACTTACTGAGTTTTGATGCATACTCCAAAATTATTATCCGTAAGTCGTATATCGATTTATTCTTCCACCACCTTTGGTTAGGATCATTTTTTTTTTTGCTAGTGTGAATAAAAAAAAAATAGCTCATTTGTTTTTAATTTACATTTCTCGTACTACTAATGAAATTAACATATTGTGACATATTTGTTATCTTTCTCTTTGTGTCCTTTGACTATCATTCTATGGATTATTTTCTTTTTCCTATTGTAGAAGCTTTGTAGAAGTACATGTATATATTCCTGTGTACATGTATGTACATATATGTATATGTGTTTATAATAGTTCCAGTTTGTAGATTATGTTTTAACTTTATAATGAACTTTTATGGACAGCTGTTCTGATTATAATATAGTCAAATTTATCATTCTTTATGTTTTTATTAGTGACTTTTTGCACCTTGTACAATGAATCTTCTCTACCTAAGGTCATAGACATTATCCTATAGTTTCTTTTAAAATGTTTTAAGTTTTTTCTTTTACACATGAATGTATCTAGAAGTGATTTTGTGTTTTGTGTAAGATAGGGATCCAATTTTATTATTTCCTTTCAATCACTTGTTCTAGCACTATTCATTTAAAAGTCCATCTTTTCTCCCAATAACCTGCATATATCAATTTAATGAACATAAAGTTCTGTTTCTTATTTTTTCCACTGTTTAATAATTTCTTTCATCTTCCTTGTGTCAATACCAATATTGTCTTAATTACTATTAATTTCTAAGAAGTTTACTATCCAGTAGGGAAAATTCCATTTTATTCTTCTTCTTAGAAATACCTTCTCTAATCTTGGGCTTCTGCTCTCAGGTACATATTGCAGAGTTGGTTTAAGTTCCCAAAAAAGCACTATTGAGTTTTTTTTTCTTTTTGGAATATCTGCATCAGTTTGAGGAGAAGTCATGACATCTTCACATTATTAAATCTTTATATTAACAGGGTACATGTCTTTATGTATCTAGGCTTTCTTCAATGTCTCAATAATTCTCCAGAAATTTCTTGCACTTTTCTTTAATTTATTTTGACATATTCTATTTGTTTCTATTATAAGTGTATCTGCTAATGAACTGTTTTAATTATTGCTGATGTGTAGAAGTACAATTGATTTTTAAAAATTGATTTTATATCCAGCCAACTTGCTAAACTCTTACTTCTAATAATTCATTTTTATTTATTATGTATAAAATACTATTATCTATGATAATAGTATTTTGTTTCTTTCCATACTTTATATTTTTTTACTTTTTCTTAAGAGGTCATAGACTTTTAAAAAAGCCAAAGATAATTCCATCCAGTCTCTCCACACACTAAGTAAAAAAAATAATACTATGAAAATCCCACAAATGCATGTGGCTTCCCCTTTCTACCTCCTCATAGTTTTCTTAACCTGGAATATTATTTTCACAGACTATAAATTATAGAATCCTTTAAAGGAAAAAGTAGAATTCCCCTGCTTGAAGCTTGAGGTGCATAAACAGATTTCCTGTCTGGAATCATGGGAGAGCCAAACAGATTTTAATTTTTAAAAAGTTTCCCTGTAGAATTTTTACCTTTTTTAAAAAGAAAAATTGGAAGTTTTAACCATAGAAACTTAGGGCAGATAATTATCCAGAGATAAAACATTATTTGGCAGAATGGTACTTAAGAGTCCAGGGTTGTAAGTCTACTTGTGGGTCCACCGTGAGTTTCCTCAGAGGCCATCTGGCCCCTAGGGCCTTAGCTTTCTGGAGTACATACTGGACATAACAACACACAAGATCATCTTACTTCACAAAGATGATGTGAAAACCAATGGCCTAAAGTCTGGAAAGGATTTTCATTCCCTGAGAAAGTGAGTATCACAAAAACATTGGTGATTATTATAACAATTATAATGACATAATTCTACAGATGCAATGCTGTAACCTCATGGGTCCTTACTAAATAATAATCAAATGGATTAACAGAAGATTCACAGTTAAAAAATGTCATTTTTGAGTTACAAAAGTGTTGCATTTTCAGTGTTTTTATCATAGATGGGCTTTCACATGACCAATTTTAACAAAATTTCTAAAATACTATGAGATTATACTGCACATTTTGGGGCTTTACCATAGGCTGAGCAAATAGCAGCCGTTATCCCTTCCTTAAAAGTCTAATTCATGGTGCCTAAGTAATATGCACACTTCAGGTATATTCTCCTTGACCTGCCAATTCTAGTTCCTATAAACATCTGAGGAAACAACACTGGGTCTTTGTGGGGAAGTTGGGGTCCCTATGGCCAGAATCCTCACTGAACTTAAGCCACCTGATGATGTAACTGGCCTGTTGCTAGGCTACCGCTTCCACACCTTTAGGCAATAAGCTATTATTGCACTATATAGAGAGCTCGGCCCAGTGCTGTGGGTGGAGGCAGAGATGCTAGTGCTTGACCTACCGCTGGGAGAACAAGCCGGGTAATAAACCTACACCCCAAAGAATGTTTGTTGTCATTTTCTTTGGTCACACTGAATCCATAGCGAACTTGCCTGGGGCTGAAACCCATTGGCAAGATGGTGTGGTAGGCAGGGTTCATTGTTGAACAAGGAAAAGGACAGGCTGCCCTTATGGGAGGGGTGCTTCAGCAGGTTGCCCCTGTGAATGGGGGGACAGTGGATTGTCCCCCAGTGGGTATGTGGTCTGAGGTAGCTTGCCTCCTAGAGGACTGGGCCCCACCCCAGGACTGGAGGCAGGTGGAGGTGACACCTGAGGCTGTACGATAACCCTTACTATAGTAAGTAGGTCTTTGAAGAGACAGAGTGCCCATGAGGTAGTGGGGACTGTGGGTTGGCTGCTTCTCAGTATTAAAAAAGTCTACAGAAGAGAAGGACACTCTCCTGAAAAATACCCAAGAAATGGCAACATGAAAATGCGAGCAGCAAACTTCTGTGGATTCCCTGAAGCAGGAAATGGCATTGGTGTGAGAGGAGGCAGCACAAGAATGCTGACAGCAAGGTGCCGTTGACAGCAAGGTTGAAGAGGTAAGAGATTCCTCACAGAATGAGACGGTAGCACTGCCAGGTGCCCTGAAGGAGAAAAAGGCCATCAAGGAAAAAGAAGAACTCCTGAGGGAAGCACAGGTGGAGGCGGCACAAGAACATCAGCTGTGAAGCATTGAGGTGAAGGTAAGAGAGCTGCTGAAGACTGAGTGAGCACTGTGGTGAGGCACAGTAGAAAAGGTAAAGGTTGTAGTAGAAGAGCCACTCGGGGAAGGGGAGAGAAAGGTGCCATCAGCACAGGAGATGGAGGAGCTGGGGAAGGATGAAGGGGTGGTGCCAGAGGCACTGACCCCTCTATTGAAAGCACGCCCAGTGGTTGTAAAGAAAATAAAGACCTGGCAGCTGAGAGTTCCCCAAGGAGAGGCACAGACCCTCCCCAGGTCATGGAGCACTCTATGGTCCACCCCTGTACTCAGGCTGAGCTGGTGGATTTGGGCTCCCGGTTGAGGCAGAAGCCCTCAGAGTCAATATCAGCTTGGCTCCTGTGTCTGTGGGACTTAAGGATGGGTGGAATTGTTTGATCGGGATTAGAGATGGGAAAGCTGGCTTTCCTGATGGTTCAGCCCACCTTGAGGCAGCGGTTACAAAGTGCACATCAGACCCCAGGGAATCACTCCCTCCTTGACTGGCTTATGGCTGCACTTTGTGTTGTGTGGCCCAATCAGGGTGATCTACCATCCTTTTCCTGCTACATGGCAGACATATGCTGAGCTCCAATAGGTGTTATGAGAGGTAGGCATAAGAAATGCCATCTATAGTCCAGAGAATCATGGCCCAGATGAAGAGATGTTCACTACTGGGATGAGAAATATGGTGCTTCAAACGGCTCCCACATCCCTTTTTGTATCTCTAGTGGCCATTCTTTCCCCTCACTTAGGGCAGCCAATAAGTGTGGTGACATGTACAGTAGCAGACTTAGGAGAGGCTGAAGCAATGAGAACATGGAAAGAAATAAGGTCTGCTACTCACAAGAAGAATTTAAAGGAACCTGTGAAGGTCATGAGGATCCAGATGTGGGTTGATTTACTATGGGCAGGAGCAGATGCAAGGAAATTAGACAGGAAGTCAAGTAGGATATTACTATAGCTATGGCCACAACTGAAACCAGAGCAGCAGTTTAAGCCATTAAGACCAAAGAGGCAGAGGTCAGAGACCGAGCCACAAGTCCAGCCTGTGTGTTTGCAAGACTTCCTGCTGGAGAGCGAGCCAACGTCACTCCAGCCCACACAGGAAGATGATTGGGAAACATGGTTCAACTGAGGGGAAGGTCGAGGTACGAGGGACCAGGGGGGGACTGGAGGCCACATGTTGAAATATCTATCTAATGGTCTCCAGTGAACATACACTGTGTCCTGGCTCTTCTGGACTTGGGCTGAATATTCACTGATTCATGGTAACCCTGAGTGGTTCCCCAGGACCCCCCTATCATAGATGCATATGAAGATAAGGCTATCAGAGTGAAACAAGCCCAAATCCCTTTGGGAATAGGGTGTCTACCCCCAAAGGAATATACTGTGTATATCTCTTCCATCCCCAAGTATATTTTGGGATTTCTATCCTGCAGGGTCTATGGTAGCAGACTACTGCAGGTGAGTTCAGACTGAGAGTACGTGTGGTGAAGGCAGTTCTGAGGGGACATGCTAGGCACCTGCCCATAGATTTGCCTGTGCCTTTGTGGGTGACTTATACCAAACAATACAAACTGCCAGGAAGGAGAGAAACTCTCTAGGAGCTGGAAAAGGTGGGTATTATAAAGCTCACCCATAGTCCTTTCATTTCCCCAGTGTGGCCAGTATAAAAGCCAGATGGCTCCTGGCATATGACGGTGGATTACCGAGAACTGAATAAGTCATATCCCCTCTATTGCAGGCCTGATGGATACCCTCAGCTGCAAACTAGGAACATACCATTATGTGGTAGATCTTGCTAATACCTTCTTTTCCATTGACATTGAGCAGGCAAGTCAAGAACAGTTTGCCTTCACGTGGAAAGGACAGCAGTGGACTCACTATCCTTCCACAGGGATACCTCCACACCCCCACCATCTATCATGGACTTGTAGCCCAGGACCTGGCCACATGGTAGAAACTGCTAACAATATGGCTGTACCATTATAGTGATGATGTCATGCTCACATCCAAATTCTCTTTCAGATCTAGAAGGTACAGCACCTAGACTACTGCAACATCTACAAGAGAAAGGATGAGCTGTGAACAGTACCAAGGTTCAGGGACCTGGTTTGTCAGTCAATTCTTGGGGGTTGTCTGGTCGGGTAAGACCAAAGTTATACCAGAAGCAGTTATAGATAAAGTCCAGGCCTTTCCTACCCATACAACTGTAGCATTTTTACAGGAGTTTTGGGGTCTTCTAGGCTAGTGGAGAGTGTTTATCCCACATTTGGCACAAATTCTGAAGCCCGTATACCAGTTGGTACGAAAGGGCCTCAGGGTGGGCTAGGATGAGACACGTGCATCTGTTTTTACTACAGCAAAACGGTTATTCAAGGCCATGCAGACCTTGAGTGTGATAGACCCATCAAGGCCCTGTGAGATGGATGTTCATGTGACTGAAGATGGTTATGACTTGGGTCTCTGGCAGTGGCTTGAACGAACTCACCAATCTATTGGGTTCTGGTCACAACTCTGGAAAGGGGCAGAGGTACAATACACTTTGATAGAAAAACCATTGGCTGCCATGCATCATGCCTTGCTGGCTACAGAACCCATCACTGGAGTGGTCCCGATAAAGGTAATAACCACCTATCCCGTCTTGAGGTGGGTATGAGACTGGACCCAAAAGCCAAGGAGTGGTGTGGCACAAATGCCCACAGTGCCAAGTGATGTGCTTACCTACATCAGCATAGTACCCATTCTAGTAGCCTCTTGAGTGAAGAACTAACACTTATTGGGGCCAGTGACATATACTAGTGAAAAGCAGGAAGAATTTACTTTAGAACCATAGTAGCAGAGTGTCTTTATCAGGAGGGAAGAGCCCCTATACATGAAGATGCACGGTACACAGACGGTTCCAGCTGTGGGCAGCCACCAAAATGGAGGACCACAGCTTTCCATCCTGAGACAATATGGATGGAAGATGGTGAGGGGAAGAGCAGCCAGTGGTCAGAGTTGCGGGCTGTGTGGCTTGTGATCAGCCAGGAGCCCTCCCCTATAGTTTTCTGCACTGACAGCTGGGCTGTCTATTGGGGATTGACCCTGTGCCTACCAACCTGGTACCATGCCAACTGGCTGGTTGGTCATGAACCCTTTGGGGCCAAGAATTGTGGCAAGACTGTGGGCCTGTGGTCAGACTAAAATAATTACAGTATACCATGTGACAGGTCATTTGCCACTGGCATCCCCAGGAAATGATGAAGCAGATAAATTGGCCCAGATATTTTGGTTAGAAGGAAAGCCTGCTTCTGATGTACCCAATGTTTACATCAGCGTTTGTTGCATGAGGGGCAAAAGACAATGTGAGTTGTAGCCCATCGGTGGGTCTTGCCTTTGACCTTTGAAAAAGTTAGTAGAGCCAGGCAGGAGTGTGTTGTATGCTCTAAGAAGGACTTAACACCACGTTCTACAGCAACATGGGACAGTGGCTAAGGGGCCTATGCCCCTCATCAGGTTGTAGATAGACTATATTGGACCTCTACCTGTGTCAGAAGGATATCGGTATGCCATGACTTGTATGGACATAGCTACTGGACTTCTGGTTGCTTTTCCTATCCATTGTGCAGACCAGAAGATGACCAAAACAGGCTGATCACAGGTAACTGAGAGTGATCAGGGCACCCATTTTACTGGACATACACTGAAGAATGGGTGTGACAGCTGGGAATCAAATGGAAGTTTCATGTGCCATACAATCCTACTGCAGGAGGCATGATAGAGAGGTACAATGGTTTGTTAAAATCCCGACTAAAGTCAGATATCAATAGTCAGTGGTGATGGTCAGTTCGCTTATGGACTGTGCTATGGCATTTGAACAAGTGACCCCGAAAAGGAGCCCTGAGCCCCATAGACATGTTATCACATATGGCTGCCTCCCCTATACAACTGCAAATACAAACTAAGGAAGAATCACTGAACTTCAGCCACCAGAATAATATGTTTCTGCCAGCACCAACTGCACTGAACTCTGGAGACTCCATTGATGGCTATGTCCTTGGACCTTTCAACACATGGACCAATGATAGCTGGCTTTCCTGCCACCTTGGGTACAAGGCCTGGAAGTTGGCCTCCTGTGTATTCCTGGTATAACAACAGAGTGGCCCCCATAGGTCACAGTAATATATCCTGAACGGCCAGAAGGTAGGAGCATCTTACTGGGGAGTTTTGTTTTATCATTATGGCCAGTGCATGCACCTCCAGTAGCACTATATATAGACCCTTCAGTAACCCCCTCAGGGAAAGGAGTAAAATTGTGGTATACTAGACCTGGACAGTGCCCCCTTCCTGCTACAGTCCTATCACAGGACCACTCTCTTGAATGCATCCTACCTGATAGACAAGATTTGCCTATGTTGATGTCATTAAAACATGTATCTTATCACCTCTAAGATCTTTGTGGATTGGGAACCTCCTCTGGCTTGAGGATTATTAAAATTTTTGTTACCTATATCAAAATCTTGTATCTTAGTTTTTGTGATTATCTCTTAAGTTGTTATCTTCTGCCCTGTTGTGGAATCTGGTTACAGTGCTCCAGCTTTCTCGCACAAGGACCATTGCGGAAGATTGAGAGTGTGTAGATTGTAAGGCGCGAATCCTGGAGGGGTGCAATGTGGGGAAGTTGGGGTTCCTATGGCCAGAATCCTCACTGAACTTAAATCACCTGATGATGTAACTGGCCTGTTGCTAGGCTACCGCTTCCACACCTTTTGGTAATAAGCTATTATTGCGCTATATGGAGAGCTCAGCCCAGTGCTCTGGGCGAAGGCAAAGAAGCTTGTGGTCGACCTACTGTCAGGAGAACAAGCGGGGTAATAAACCCTTTCACCCCAAAGGTATGTTCTACTATCATTTCTTTGGTCACACTGAATCCATAGAGAAGTTGCCAGGGGCTGAAACCCATTGGCAAGACAAATATGTATTTTGCAGTTTTAGTGTTGATAAAATATACAATAAAATGCTAAAAGGTTCTGGCTCCAGATGTGGATTTGTAGAGGATTTTTACTTTTTTCTGTACACTTCTCTGTATTTCATATTTTCTATAGTTATATATATGGCCTTTATAATTAGGCACAGTACTGCTAAAAATAAAATGAATGAATTTTAAATAAAATTTAAAAAGCACTGTCCATAGACTGCTCCTGGGATCCATTGTCAAATGGTGTATGCTAGTGTAAAAGGTGGAACGCTCATTGCCGTATTTTCATACCCAGCCTTTTCTCCAGATTTGACTTATGTGTCTTCTACTAAAATTCAAACCTTTGTTCATTTCTTAAAAATGTAATATTTGTTCTGTTATTTAAGAAGTAACATATATATACATGCTAAAATTAAAATTTTGAAAGAAAGGGCAAACTAAAGTAGAAACTGTTTTTGCAGTCTCCCCTCCATACCTGCTGTCCTCAGAGGCAATCACACTGATCCACTGTTTCCAGGTCTCCTGGTGGCTACCTGCACAACCCAGATAATATGCTCACATGTCTCTTAAGCAATTTATCACCATCAGCTAGGTGATAATTTTTTGATTCTCCAAAGTGAGAAATGAGGAAAATAGCTAATCTGAAGTAACATATGCTTTGTAATCTTCGCTTTCATAAAATATACAACAAAATTTTACTAGGAGCTATCTCTAGTTGTGAAATCACAGGCAATTTTTATTTTTTTCTTTGTTTATGTCTCCATAATTCCATTTTTTTCTACAACCATCAGGCCCAAACAATTTTATAGGTGGATTTTCAAACTCAAAAACTGTAGTTGATAGTGAAGACATTATTGTAAATTATATGAGCTGAATTGTGTAAAAAAAACAAAACAAAACCCAAAACTAAACAAAAACAAACTAAAGAAACCAAAAAAAAAAAGCAACCAAACTTTTCTATCTGGAACCAAAACTGCTATAAATTAAAATAGAATTAAGAACGCATTTATAGTGGAATAATTCATCATATCAATGGTATCAAGTAGATTTTTAAAAACAGGACATTGAGTACTTTAACATATTAGTATGATGTTAATTGTAAATGTTTGGGATGAGAGCCAAAATACATACTGATCAATGAACCCTGGCTAATCAGGACAGAAGCCAGTCCAATCAGGATGATGGAGCCAGGACACTCTCACCAGCTGGACTGGTTAGAGTTCTGGTTTGAGTCTGTCCATATGTCTAGGAACAGTGCAGGGTATGTGGGATGGTCCTTAGGCAGAATACCAGTCTTTTCTTCAAGGCAACCACTTTAGAGGAGGCCGTTATAGTTCTTCAAGTAAGGATAGACTTACCTCTTTAGTTAGGGTTAAGCCTAACCTGCTTTTATTCAATAAGGAGACTTGGCAGAATTTAGGAGTGCAGAATGAGTGGAGACTAGAATGAAGCAGCTGCCTCAGGTGCTACATTTAAGCAGGTGCCAAAAAATTCCTGTAATCAAGACAAAATTTTAATGTAATATTAAAAAAAATCAAAGTCAATGCAAAAAAAACCCCATGATGAACAAGGTAGCAAAATTGTCAATAAAAAAGTAGGATCGATATTACTATTTTCTTTCCTTTTACTTAAAGCTCCATCATCGATCAGCATGACACTAGGTTCACAGTCCCCAGCTTCACTGAATTGCCCAAGCGACCCTATTCCAATATTCAGGGTACCGTGTCTTCTCAAACAATGTTCTAATTTGAAAATAAGAGACCCTGATAGATTGGGAAATCAGTTCATGTTTTAATTTAGCTACCTGACAGATCAGATTTGGGGTTTAGTTTTCAGATATTTTAGCCCCATGGCCTCAGGATAAGGGCTTCCTTTACAGCAGTCATAAGCTTTCAGGTTGCTCACAGAGACCTTAAGAGAGAAATTTAAAGCCCTGACTGCATTATTTCCTTTCCCCTAAATTCTCCAGAATACTCTGCAGCAACCAAGCAACCCCGTGATACTCCTGTTTCCAGCACAATGTTCTATGGCAGCAATTACTGATCACTCAAAGCCTTGCTTTGCTAGGGACTTAATTGCAGATGTCTACAGTCAATAATTTACATAACTGTTTTGCTACTGTATGCTGTGGTTACCAGTGACCCCTTACCACTGGAAATGGGGTCATTGATGAACTCAGAGAATTCATCTTTAAGGTTCTATTCTAATGGAACTCCTCCCAATGCTAAATTATATATCATCTAGGGTTCAGTTGGAGAAACAATTAGGAATTTAGACTATATAAAGAATAAAGGATTCGTTATAGGGCATGGCACATGGCTGGGAAAAGAAGACGGACATGAAGTGAGGGAGAGCAAGGGTGACAGGAATGGGCTGCAACCCATATGGGCTTCTCACCACCTTTAAGGCCCAATTCAGCGATACAGGTCACTGAAAGGAGAAACGCCCAAACTGTAGGTGAAGCTGATCTTGGATTTAGATGAAGGAGATTGCTGGGGTGAAGAGGGGCTGTGAACACACCTGTCGTCCTGCACCAGTAACATGAACCAGCCGATGATGACAATGTGAGAGAGCTACAGCCACCCCTGACTATATACCAACCATCAGAGTGTCACGCGGGTACTGCTTTACTTCCACCGTCAAATCTTATGCTGATTTCTCCTGTGTCCAAGGCTAATCTAGAACCATGCAAGACAGGGAATGCTGGAAAACGTATTTCACACAGCTAAGTGGACATAATACACAGCCACACACACTGTGCAACAGGATGGGAAATTATCCTGGATTAATTAGAATTTTGTGCTCTATACACACAGAATATACCTTTAAACGAGTGCATGAATATATCATAGTCCACAGGCATGTACATGCACATGTACATATGAAATCATACATTTTATAAGCTTCATGTTATAACCACCATATGTTAAAGTTACAAATTAGTTATGATGAAACTTTAATAATCCAGAACTTGCAAGTAGAAAAATAGTTATCTCAATAATAATTTTGTTTTTTGTATTTACTTTTTTTATTATTTTTATTTTGGTATCATTAATGTACTTGAACATTTTGGTTACTAGACCCCTATTATCAAATCCCCCCCACATACCCCACTACAGTCACTGTCCATCAACGTAGTAAGATGCTATAGAATCATTCATTACTTGTCTACTCTATAAATACTGCCTTCCCCATGACCCCCCCAGCCACATTATGTGTGCTAATCATAATGCCCCTTATTCTCCTTCTCCCTCCCTTCCCCCCTTCATCTCCAGTCCCTTTCTCTTTGGTAACTGTTAGTCCATTCTTGGGTTCTGTGAGTCTGCTGCTGTTTTCTTCCTTCAGTTTTTTTCTTTGTTCTTATACTCCACATATGAGTGAAATCATTTGATACTTGTCTTTTTTGGCTTGGCTTATTTCACTGAGCATAATACCCTCTAGCTCCATCCATGTTGTTGCAAATGGTAGGATTAGTTTTCTTCTTATGGCTGAATAACATTCCATTGTGTATATGTACCACTTCTTTATCCATTCATCTACTGATGGACACTTAGGTTGCTTCCATTTCTTGACTACTGTAAATAGTGCTGCGATAAACATAGGGGTGCATATGTCTTTTTCAAACTGGGCTGCTGCATTCTTAGGGTAAATTCTGAGGAGTGGAATTCCTGGGTTAAATGGTATTTCTATTTTGAGTGTTTTGAGGAACCTCCATACTGCTTTCCACAATGGTTGAACTAGTTTACATTCCCACCAGCAGTGTAGGAGGGTTCCCCTTTCTCCACATCCTCGCCAACATTTGTTGTTTGTGTTTTGGATGTTGACCATCCTCACTGGTGTGAGGTGATATCTCATTGTGGTTTTAATTTGCATTTCTATGATGATTAGCGATGTGGAACATCTTTTCATGTGCCTGTTGGCCATCTGAATTTCTTCTTTGGAGAAATGTCTGTTCAGCTCCTCTGCCCATTTTTTAATTGGCTTATTTGCTTTTTGTTTGTTGAGGTGCATGAGCTCTTTATATATTTTGGATGTCAACCCCTTATCGGATATGTCATTTATGAATATATTCTCCCATACTGTAAGATGTCTTTATGTTCTACTGATGGTGTCCTTTGCTGTACAGAAGTTTTTTAGTTTGATATAGTTCCACTTGTTCATTTTTTCTTTTGTTTCCCTTGCCTGGGGAAATATGTTCATGAAGAAGTTGCTCATGTTTGTGTCCAAGAGATTTTTGCCTATATTTTTTTCTAAGAGGTCTATCATTTCATGACTTACATTCAGGTCTTTGATCCATTTTGACTTTACTTTTGTGTATGGGGTTAGACAGTAATTCAGTTTCATTCTTTTACATGTAGCTGTCCAGTTGGTGAAGAGGCTGTCATTTCCCCATTGTATATCCATGGCTCCTTTATCATATATTAATTGACCATATATGTTTGGGTGTATATCTGGGCTCTCTAGTCTGTTCCATTGGTCTATTGGTCTGTTCTTGTGCCAGTACCAAACTGTCTTGATTACTATGGCTTTGTAGTAGAGCTTGAAGTCAGAGAGTGTAATTCCCCCTGCTTTATTCTTCCTTCTCAGGACAGCTTTGGCTATTCGGGGTCTTTTGTCATTCCATATGAATTTTAGAACTATTTGTGCTAGTTCATTGAAGAATGCTCTTGGTATTTTGATAGAGATTGCATTGTGCTTTAGGCAGGATAGCCATTTTGACAATATTAATTCTTCCTGGCCAAGAGCATGGAATGATTTTCCATTTATTAGTGTCCTCTTTAATTTCTCTTAAGAAGCTCTTATAGGTCTTTCACTTCCTTGGTTAGGTTTATTCCTAGGTATTTTATTCTTTTTGATGCGATTGTGAACAGAATTGTTTTCCTGATTTCTCTCTCTGCTAGTTCACCATTAGTGTATAGGAATGCAACAGATTTCTGTGTATTAATTTTGTATCCCGCAACTTTGCTGAATTCAGATATTAGATCTAGTAGTTTTGGAGTGGATTCTTTAGGGTTTTTTATGTACACTATCATGTCATCTGCAAACAGGGACAGTTTAAGTTCTTCGTTGCCAATCTGGATGCCTTTTATTTCTTTGTGTTGTCTGATTGCTGTGGCTAGGACCTCCAGAACTATGTTGAATAAAAGTGGGGAAAGTGGGCCTCCTTGTCTTGTTCCCGATCTTAAAGGAAAAGCTTTCAGCTTTTCGCTGTTAAGTATAATGTTGGCTGTGCGTTTGTCATATATGGCTTTTATTATGTTGAGGTACTTGCCCTCTGTACCCATTTTGTTGAGAGTTTTTATCATGAATGGAGGTTGAATTTTGTCGAATGCTTTTTCAGCATCTGTGGAGATGATCATGTGGTTTTTGTCATTCTTTTTGTTGATGTAGTGGATGATGTTGATGGATTTTCAAATGTTGTACCATCCTGCATCCCTGGGATGAATTCCACTTGATCATGATGTATGATCCTTTTGATGTATTTTTGAATTCGGTTTGCTAATATTTTGCTGAGTATTTTTGCATCTATGTTCATCAGGAATTTTCTTTTTTTGTGGTGTCTTTGCCTGGTTTTGGTATTAGAGTGATGTTGGTCTCATAGAATGAGTTTGGGAGTATTCCTTCCTCTTATACTTTCTGGAAAACTTGAATGAGGATGGGTATTAGGTCTTCACTAAATGCTTGATAAAATTCAGAAGTGAAACCGTCTTGTCCAGGAATTTTGTTCTTAGGTAGTTTTTTGATTACCAATTCAATTTCTTTGCTGGTAATTGGTCTATTCAGATTTTCTATTTCTTCCTGGGTCAGCCTTGGAAGGTTGTATTTTTCTAAAAAGTTGTCCATTTCTTCTAGGTTATCCAGTTTGTTACCATATAATTTTTATACTATTCTCTCATAATTCTTTGTATTTCTGTGGTGTCCACAGTGATTTTTCCTTTCTCATTTCTGATTCTGTTTATGTGTGTAGAAACTCTTTTTTTCTTGATAAGTCTGGCCAGGGGTTTATCTATTTTGTTTATTTTCTCGAAGAACCAGCTGCTGATGCATTGATTCTTTCTATTGTTTTATTCTTCTCAATTTTATTTATTTCTCCTTTAATCTTTATTATGTCCCTCCTTCTACTGACTTTGGGCCTCATTTGTTCTTCTTTTTCTAGTTTCATTAATTGTGAGTTTAGACTGCTCATTTGGGATTGTTCTTCTTTCCTGATGTAGGCCTGTATTGCAATATATTTCCCTCTTAGCACGGCCCTCACTGCGTCCCACAGATTTTGCGGTGTTGAATTATTGTTATCATTTGTCTCCATATATTGCTTGATCTCTGTTTTTATTTGGTCATTGATCCGTTGATTATTTAGAAGCATGTTATTAAGCCTCCATGTGTTTGTGGGCTTTTTCGTTTTCTTTGTGTAATTTGTTAATAGTTTCATACCTTTGTGATCTGAAAAGCTGATTGGTACAATTTCAGTCTTTTTGAATTTGAATTTACTGAGGTTCTTTTTGTGGCCTAGTGTATGATCTATTCTTGAAATGTTCCATGTGCACTTGAGAAGAATGTGTATCCTGTTGCTTTGGATGGAGTGTTCTGTAGTTGTCCATTAGGTCTATCTGTTCTAATATGTTGTTTAGTACCTCTGTCTCTTTATTTGTTTTCTGTCCGGTTGATCTGTCCTTTGGAGTGAGTGGTGTGTTGAAGTCTCCTAAAATGAATGCATTGCTGTCTATTTCCCCCTTTAATTCTGTTAGTATTTGTTTCACATATGTAGGTGCTCCTGTGTTGGGTGCATAAATATTTATAATAGTTATATCCTTTTGTTGGACTGACCCTTTTATCATTATGTAATGTCCTTCTTTGTCTCTTGTGACTTTCTTTGTTTTGAAGTCTATTTTGTCTGATACAAGTACTGCAACTCTTGCTTTTTTCTGACTATTAGTTGCATGAAGTATCTTTTTCCATCCCTTCACTTTCAGTCTGTGTATGTCTTTGGGTTTGAAGTGCGTCTCTTGAAGGCAGCATATAGATGGGTCTTGTTTCTTTATCCATTCAGTAACTCTATGTCTTTTGATTGGTGCATTCACACCATTTACATTCAGGGTGATTATGGATAGGTATGTACTTACTGGCATTGCAGGCTTCAAATTTGTGGTTACCAAAGGTTCAAGGGTTACTATATAACAGTCTAATTTAACTCACTTCATATGCTATTACAAACACAACCTAAAGCTTCTTTTTCTTCCTCCTTTTTCTTCCTCCTCCATTCTTTGTATGTTATGACTCATATTCTGTACTCTTTGTCTAGCCCTTGGGTGACATCTGTTTAGCCTTAGGAATACCTCCATCTATAGGAGTCCCTCCAAAATACACTGTAGAGGTGGTTTGTGGGAGGTAAATTCTCTCAGCTTTTGCTTATCTGAAAATTGTTTAGTCCCTCCTTCAAATTTAAATGATAACCTTGCCAGGTAGAGTATTCTTGGTACAAGGCCCTTCTGCTTTATTGCATTAAATATATCATGCCACTCCCTTCTGGCCTGTAAGGTTTCTGTTGAGAAGTCTGATGATAGCCTGATGGGTTTCCCTTTGTATGTGATCTTTTTTCTCTCTCCAGCTACTTTTAAAAGTCTGTCTTTATCCTTTATCTTTGCCATTTTAATTATTATATGTCTTGATGTTGTCTTCCTTGGGTCCCTTGTGTTGGGAGATCTGTGCACCTCCATGTCTTAAGAGACTATCTCCTTCCCCAGATTGGGGAAATTTTCAGCATTTACCTCCTCAAAAACACTTTCTATCCCTTTTTCTCTCTCTTCTTCTTCTGGTACCCCTATAATGCGAATATTGTTCCACTTGGATTGGTCATACAGTTCTCTCAATATTCTTTCAGTCTTAGAGATTCTTTTTTCTCTCTGTGCCTCAGCTTCTTTGTATTCCTCTTCTCTAATTTCTGTTCCATTTACCATCTCTTCTACTACATCTAATCTGCTTTTAAATCCCTCCATTGTATGTTTCATTTCAGAAATGGAATTTCTTAATGATTGAATCTCTGACTTAAATTCATTCCTAAGCTCTTGAACATTTTTCTGTACGTCCATATATAATTTTTATTTTGATCTCTCTTTTAGGAAGATTGGTGAGTTCAGTTTCATTTGGCCCTTTTTCTGGGGTTTGTGAGATTTTGGTTTGAACCATGTTCTTTTGATGTTTCATATTTCTGTGTGGTGCCCACTAGTGCACAGAAACTCCAGTCTCTGGAGCTGCTCAGCCTCTAGAGTGAGTTTGGGTGTTGTAGGGGAGAGGAGCTGGTGCCCTGTTTCCTGAGGTCTGCTCTATTTGTGAGGCGTGTATGCAGTCTGGTTCAGGCTTCTTCTTCTTGCTGTTTTAGGGTTAGGTGTATTAATTAACTATATTTTTGTATTATTTGTGGCTTTGGGAGGAGTTCTCCGTGTCACCTCTCATGCTGCCATCTTGAATCCCATCTCAATAATAATTTAATGAATAAAGATAATGGGTCACTTAGAAGTTCAAGAAAAGTAGAATGTTTTCTGTAAAAACCTATGAATTCAAACATATTTAGGTAAATTCATAATCATGGAAGATTTTATTAGTATCAGTTAATTACCTCATAAATAAATGAAGTATTTTCACAGAATTAGGACAAAGATAAAAAGAACTGAAAACATGAAGATAATCAATATAGAAGGAAAATAATATGAAGAATTTAATAATGAGGAAAAAAATTAGGTTGGAAATATTAACAAGAGGTTTTCTTTTTTCAAAGCTGCTAGATCTATGATAAATCTAATTTGGAGGAAAAATGACAAAAGTTTGTAAGTTAGAAAATCAATGCAGCACAGAGATGTTAAAACCATGACAATGCATGCATCTCTAAGCCACTGTCAAAACTTTCCATGACATAAATGTTTTTCTGAAAATAAATGAATTGCTAAAATTGACCCAAGAAGAAATAGGAAAGACTAATAAACTTATAAAGATGAAATATACTTAAAACTACCAATTACTTCCAAAGAGGGGTGGTAAGCACTTTAGAAATGAGTTTCCCACGTGGAAAGAATTGATTGTTTTCTTTCCATGAGCATTTCTGGAGCCTAGAGAGATGAAAATCTTTCAAATTAACTTTATTAAATTAACATGATCTTAATTACACTAACCTGACACAGGACAGAAAGGAAAACATTGATCAAGCTTACTTATGGATACAGATGTAAGAATGCTTAAGAAGATACTGTTGCCTCCTGTCAGGGTGATAGAAAAGGATGGAAGTACAGTTTGGAGTCTGTTTTCTCCCAATCTTTCACCCTTAACACTTGACAGAGTTCCTAGACTCATAAGTAGGAGCTCAGGGGTTGATTCATGGGCAGCCTTATCTCCTTCAGTCTCCCGTTGATATGGAAACCACTACAAGAGCTTCTGTGGTCTGTAGATGTAGTCCCCTGACTACAAAGTGACCGGCAGTTACACTTAGCCAAGCAACCTGCTTCCACACCCAGTGGGTTATTTCCTACCTAGGCTGGGATAGTCCCTACGCCTTAAATTGGTCCTATACTGGACACCAACTGGCGAAAATGTGGGTGAGTTTAAATACCAAAATGTCATGAGGTAAGGCTCTTAAGAGGAGATTTTATTGGAGAACAAACTAGCTGAGGGTTGTAGTAGAGACACAGGTCTTACATTCTCTCATCATTCTACTCAGAGGGGTGCTGGCTTCAGGGCATTAAATGGCACTCAGAGAAGCTGTGTCCAGAGGAAGACTCCTCCTTTCCACCTGCTACTGCATCTTTTTATAGCACCAGTATGTCTGGCCTCGTATGGGGGCATCCTCACCACCAGAGCTAAGCACTAAGCTATCTGGGTTTGATGCCAGCCTTTGTGGGAGTGGCCAACTGCTAGACCCTTGTGGTTTTAAGCCGGGGGAAAGAGCACTCCTAGAGCTTGGAACCTGAGTTCTGGCAACAGTCTTTCCTGCTGGGGTGAGGCGTCTGCAGTCCTAATGGGCTCACAGCCAGACGAGCTGAGTTTTCAGTCCTTATCACTAGAGAATCCTGCTGGGTTCTCCTAAGTACTCTTCTTTTCCAAAATCACCTATCCATGTTTACCTGTTTATCTTTCCCAATAGACTTTATACAACTTAGCTGTATATATGGAAAATGCCAAGTATAGGCTGAAAATATTGATATAAATTCCAGAAGTTCTTTCGATTAGGTTTTATTGCATGGACCAGAAATTCCAGAACAACATTTAGAGAACAATGTTGAAGAAGAGTGTCATCATTTTGTTCCTAATTCAAACTGTAATGCTCAAAATTTTACTTTTATTTGTTATGTTTTTTAGCTATTAAGGGAGATCAGCTACTATTTTAAAATATCCTTTATGTCAGGAACTATCTGTGAGTTTGTTCAAGAATTTTCTTTAAGAGAAACTTTAAAAGTTTTTGACTTCTTTAAAAAGATATATTATGTTGGTTATATGTTACATGATTTCCTCTTCCTGTTGATATAAAAGTGGAGAAGGAAGCAAAGTGAATCTACAGGGCGCATCCACGCTTAAAGCAGGTCTCCTGCTGGCACTCTGGAAAGGCGGAGGAGGGGAGGCAGAGCCCTTCTCCAGATCAAAGGCTCACTGTGTCCAGCAGTGTCCTGGGTCACCACACCCCTCTGGGACGCTGAGACAACATGAGGTGTGTGTTTCTTCAGGCTGATCTTTCGCTTGTATGGTTCCCCCCCAAATCTTGTTCCTTAAATATCACATTGTGGCAATTGCTTACCCTCACTCACCTTGACACAGTAATAAAAGGATATTTCTCCAATTTAAGGCTACAGTTATTAAAACAATTTAGGAGGGGTGCTAGAGTAGACTGATGAGTGGATCAAAATATAAAATTCTGAAATGGACCTGAGAATATAGAACTAGTGTATAGAATATGATGATGATAGAATCATGAATCATCAGGGAAAGGAGGCATTGGTTTCTCAATGGTCCTAAGAAATGAAAAAAATACTAATTATTTGGGAGAATGATTTTGAAATATTTTACCATCCATTCTTTCAGTGAAATAAGAGCAGTTAGCTCAATCAATGCATTAAATGAGAAATTTAAAAATCATACCAAAGGAAAAAAACCATAATGTCTATATAGGGAAGGTCTTTTAAAAGCTAATACAAAGGAAGACACCACACAAAAAAGCCTAATGAAACTGACAACATAAAGATATTTGCCTCAAGTGGAGCAAAGATTTCCCACAAATCAATAAAAAAATGCTAACAAGTGAAGAGGATTAAGAGGTACAAAAAATGCTAATATTCCAATGGGGAAGTGGACAAAGGATATGGATTTTTAATATAAAGGGTATGCTGCTGTAACAAAAATATCCAAAAATACACTCTGTGAAAATCAATAGAAGTCTCTGTCTCTTTTGAGTAACCGTCCTGAAGCGATTGGTCCAGCAGTGGCCCCCAACCAATTAGTGGGGGCAGCTCTCAGTCGCTCAGAGACCCAGGGTACTTGCACGTTGCTGCTTCTGCCTGTCATCGAGTATCTTCCCCAACTGCACGGCTGAAGATGTGGCTATATCTGTTCAACTGGCAGGAAGAGAACAGTTACTTCCTCCCTCACATGTGTGGTGAGGGCTGCACATGTGTTCTGAGCATTCAGAAGTGTGGGCACACTCAGTGAGGGAGACTGGGAAATGCAGGGTTGAGCCGGGGGGCTGTGTGCCCAGCTGTCCTGTTCTGAGGCTAGGGAGGCAGGGACATCTCTGCCGTCCACCCTGGAGGAGATGCACGTTGCTGATGAACATGGAGAGCAATAGAAAGACTCATTAGTAACCAAAGGAACAAAAATTAAAACCTACAAGCGATAAACACTTTTCGTGCATCAGATAAGCAAAGATTCTCTGACATAATGAAGCTGTAGATACTGGTAGGATGAGACGTGACTCTGGTGAACTGCTTGTGGGAATGAGGGTGTACAGGCTTCCTTGAGAGTGATTGAGCAGCATGACCAAGACCCGTAAAATATTCTTGTCTTGGAATGATGGACAAACACATCAATGTCAGTGGATGATACAGATGATTCAAGACCAGAACCAACTATATATGGGAATTATATTAATAAATACTAACTTTTATCAAAGGTCTACTATAAGCCAGGATCATTGCTAAATATCTGTATTACCTAATTGAATCATAAAACACAGAAAAACATAAAAACATGGTCATAAAAAAACGGCTTATGAAATACTTCTATATTATCCCATTTTACAGATGGGTATGTATAGGCTCAGAGAGGTTAAGAAAGTTGCCTAAAATCACAGAGCCAGTAGATGGTCAAATTGTGATTCAAATCCATGTCTTTCTTACATCAGAGCCCTAGCTGTTGATAAGATTAACATTTCAAATTGCTAGGGAAAAGGATGGGTTTTCAATGCACAGTGTGAAGAAAACTGGCATTTCATTTATAATAAAATTATCTCTAACTTGGACCAATGATTCATAATCATTTTCAGTTCACAAACCACTTACAGAATATGAGAGAGAGTGAATATTGATTCTTTCTCTCTCTCTCTCTCTCTCACACACACACACACACACACACACACACACACACAGCAAGAAGGTGGATAACTATGCACAGTCTTCCACACAGTTCTGATGAATTTTGGAGCCAAGAAGTCATGAACTCGAAAAGAACCCCTACCAGATACCAATATAAATTCTTGATGGATTGAAACTTTAAATATAACAATTAAACATAAAGATAGCCTTTGTGTGAGTACAGATAAGGCACCTAAATCACCAGCCTTGGTTTCTTAATCAGGAAAAAAATGAGAGTAATGATGTCCACCACAAAGCCCTGTAGTGAAGATTGAATGAGAAAATACACAAACTGTTTAACACAGAGTCTAGCACATAGTACTTTGTAAAATTTAATCATATTTTTCTCTCTTTCTCTCCCCCTCTATTTATACATATGTACATCTACATACAGGTCATTTACATAACGTATATGAATATACATATATTATGTAACTATAATACATTCACTTCTGAAAATATTTTTACAAATTTGGAGGTATTACTGAATTGCTAATCCTAATACCAAAGCAGGCACCATAAAGGAAAATAAATAGATTTAATTTTTAATGTAAAATGCTTATTCGTTAAGAACCTAAAACACCTGCACATCCACTTTTTCCATTTAACATATGCTTACTGAGCACTATGTTCTAGAAACCGAAGGCATCATGGTCTACACAACACACCCAAGTCCCTGCGGGGGTGGGGGTGGGGGTCTACACTTGAGGGGGTGGCCGGGACTGAAATTTCCTGGTGCGCGGCTGTGCCCTGAGCTGCTGGATGCCAAGGGATTCAACGTCCCCCCCTTGGCAGCACCCTGGGAAAGGGGCAGAAGGCAGAGTGGTGGGTTTTGTCCCATGAGGCGGTCCTGGGAGCAGTTCATGACAGGGAGCGGGGGCAAAGAGAACTGGAAAGCAGGGAACCGCATGGCAGGGCGCAGGATGGGACGGTGAGAATAGAGGAGGGTGGAAACTGCCTGTGGTCAGCAGTGTGCGCGCAGAAGCTTCCAGGGCGCCTGCCAGCTCGGGATGAACTCATACACGCTGCTTCCCACATGTTGCTTCCTGGAGGCAGGTTTGGAGACAGTACTGCTGGGAGGAGGAAGGTCTTGGGACAGGGTAATGAACTCGGATTTCAGAGTTTCATGTGCTTGGGGAATGTGTAATTTGCTTGTTACAGGAATTGTGTCTCTAGAAGAAGATGGGAAAGGCTTTATGTGAGCCTTAGTGAGTTTGGTTATACAGGAGTTTGATTTCCATCTCATCAGTAAATAGTCCTCAATATGCTAATTCCAACTTCCCTTTCAATTGCTCTTGTTAATCTGGCAAAGAAAATAAGAAAAATATGGAAAATGTTATCTCCTGGTTGGAATAAAACATCTCCTGGATGGCACAACATCTCTGCTACAAGATTTAGTTTATCAACTGTATCTGCTCATTGGTTTTCTATTTAGACCATTCTTCCCCATAATGTCTTCAGTGTTAAAATGAAACAAGTCTGTCACTGAACAATGCATGCCTGCTCTAATAACATTGTTAAATTTGAAGCAGAATAATATGATCAAGATCAAAACTAAAAAAGAAACTGAGAGATTATTGCAATATATTTCCTACAATTAGTCACATGTCTTCATTGATATTTTTTACTGTGATAGCTTTCAAAGGTATTCGATGTGTATAAGGGATACCTTGATTCTATCATGTCACTTGGGAAGGCAATTTAGATAAATAGGTAGGAAATCTCTAGGTCCTATTTCTCTTTACTTCCCAAATGTTTGATGTGGTCCTTTATTGTACACCCCTGAGGCTCCTGCCTGAGGTCAAATCTCACTCCCAAGCATGCTGTCTATTCAAATCCTCATGATCCATACTTTAACTCAGCCAAAAATCAGATATTGATCTGCTCTGCACACCTGAGCTGAGGCTCATGGGAATAATGTTCCTCCAACAGGATTTGCTCTTATGTCCTCTGTGTCTCTATGTGCACTGTTTCTTCTACCTGAAATTCTCACCTGCCTTCTCCTCTCTGTCCACGACATAAGCATAAGAATTAAAAAGACGCTAGTTTGGGAGTGGGGTGGTTGTTGGATATTGCCATGCCAAGCTATGTAAGCCGAGGCAGGTCCATCTCTGCGGATCATTTCCTCATCTGAAAATGGAATAAAAAGAGTGTTCATTTCATGGAGTTGTCATGAAAGTTAAATTAGACAATGTGTGTGATTGGCTCAGTGCATAATACATTCCAAATACCCAATACTGTTGTAGCCATTATGATTGTAGTCATTATTGCCATTTACCCATGGATTTCTACTGAGCCTCGCCACATGGCTGTCTTATTTCCCAGGGATCAAGGGTGGCAGATTCAGGACAAAGGGAAATAAAAATCTTTTGAAGGTAGGTTGTTGGCACCAGCAATCATCAATGCCTCTGCCTGCTCCCCTGGTGGCTCAGGAAACCCTTCAGATGCAGGGGTTATTTTGGCTATGGGGATGGCAGGCGACGATGTCATTTCATATGTCCTCCACAGCACTTCTCTCTGAGACCAAGCTGGGACTTCAGTCTCAGCACCCCCCTTGAATACTGAGCAAGCACATTCTGCAGTGAGAAGAAACATCTGGACTGAGGGCGAGGAACATTGACCTCTAGCTTTAACTCAGCCAATGATCAGGTGTGATCCTTGGACAAATGGCCTCACCTCCCTGTGCCCAGTTCCTGATTTATAAAAACAGGAGGACTAACTTATGTGATCTCTAAGTACCTTTCCAGCTCCGAGGTTCTGTGATTCTAAATGCGAAACTCCTTCTGTATTTGCTGTTTATAGACTCACAAGTCATTGTGCGATGTGCTGAGTCTGGCTCTGCTCCATCTGGCTGCAGGGACAGGCCAGTCAGGTTATTCCTGCTGGACAGGGACAATGGCTTCAGACTCTGTGGGAGGAAAGTGGAGAAACCACAGGCTTCTTAACAGACTGCCTTCTAAATGTGTGTGTGTGTGTGTGTGTGTGTGTGTGTGTGTGTATGTACACACAGATGTAATATACATGCTATAAATATAAATAAAGCACGGTACCATATAACCAAGGATGACTATCCTCTCATAGAAGTTGCCAGGATCTAAGAAAGAAAGATGGAGTAAAGAGGAAAACTCCAGTATCTTTGTTACTTAATTCAGTTTTTCTTTTACCCTATATCCACTTGGCAGGCCATTCTCAGAAGGGACGATACAAATATTTTATCACACTATTTAAGACACAGGGAGTTAAAACAAACAAAAAGCAAACAGCAACAATAAATAACCTGTACACACACTTCTAACAAGTCATTAAACTATCTTCCTTGAAAGGTGCAGAAGCTTTAGGAAACATGAAATCTCCCATCAGAGATCCTTAATATCATCATGGCTCTCACAAAGAAGAGTGAAAAACCAAAAATAGAAAACACTTTGAAGAAACTGAAGGGCCCGAAGTGCAAGTCCCCTTGTCAGACATCTTTATTGACAATAAAACCCCTCCCAGGTCAGCCCCTCCCATCAGGACAGATGCCCTGGAAAGTCTCCCCACCGTGGGAACACTTCCGAAGTTTTTTTCCTGCAATTCATGGGGTCTGAAGAAACTACCCAAGTAGCATCCACTGCGTTTATCAAACAAGAAGTAGTTGAAAACAGCAGGCACTTTGCCTTCAGCACTCAGAGATGCCTATTTGCCAATGGATACATGGGGTGCTGGAGGCTGGGACCCCTCCCCTATATAGCTCCTGGGTGGTATTCAAGTTCACTAAATCCCCTGTGCATCTGGGTAACTGGATGCTTAAATCTTAAAACTATTTTTATCTGCTAAAGAAAGAGTTGGAGTGGAATGGAATCTGCTTAGAAAATTTCTTTGACTTCTAATTATTTGTTGAATTAAACATTATCAATGTGATTTTGGAAGGTCTTATTTAAAGACATTGAAAAAAAATTCTCTTTCTGTCCTAGGTAGTAAGATTCAAAGTGAAATAAAGCAAGCTAAATGCAGCAAAGTGAAGGCAGACTTTCCTTTTCTGATCCCTCTTGCTGCTCTGTCTGGATCTTCTGACGTCCTGGTCACTCTGACACACACACATCTGCCGGGCCTTCCCCACTCCTGTGAGCAGCCACCTCTTCCCACCTCTCCACAAACTCTCCCAGTTGGAAATCCTGACTCCTGGTTTGAACTCCAATAGCTCTCTACCAGGATCTTTCTGTCTAGCTTTAGGGTTAGTATTTGCAACTTCCCTTGTAGACAATTTTTTCAAAATCCTTAGAGCTCTGATCTGGGCTATGTTTGATTCATTCTGTACTTTTTCAGTTTCAGGTGCTTAGCGAAATACCTGCGACACAGATTACTATGAGTGTGCTGTCCTGTTTGTGGGATGCCCTGAAAGTAGAATGTCAGGGAAAAGCAAAATGAAAAAGGAGGTATCTCACGTTAACAGGGTCCCCACATGCCAAGAGGATGTTTCATTTTCTTTTTCTTAGAAATATTTCTCTTAACTTAAGAGCAAGGATATGCTTTGTTTTCTGGACAAATTCTGTGCATGGCTACTGAAGCAAACAGCTCCAATAAGTTGGCTTATTGCTGAGAGAGGCGAGAAGGACAGGAAACAGCAGGGTGCCAGGACACCAGCCACCTGCCCTTTGTGGGGGTAATGTCCCCCCAAAGGCTGCAATCGCCAGTTGAGCCACACCGGGGAGAGATGATTAGGGCCAAATAACATTACAGGACCCACAGTGGAAACGCCAACCAGAAGGGTATGGCATTTGAACATGTCAGCACCCCATCTGGTAGATGGCTGAGCCCCGCAACACTCAGTGTCTTCCTCAGCTGCTCCGCTGCAGGCGTTACATTCAAATTACTGCACATCAAACAGTCAGTGTAAAAGACCGTGGCACAGGCAAGCAAACAAAATCGATCCTTACAGAAAGGAGAGGGAGAAAGATTATAAAAACGAAAAAGGGACTGCTGGAGACCCACTGATTCCACCCAGACTTGCTCCCCTGCCCCCTCCTTCCTGTCTGTTTCTGGAAGCTATGCTTTATGAGAACGAGGTTCTTTTTTTTTATAGTATGTGATTCGTGGTGTGGATTTAACTACCTCCCATACCCAGAGGGTAGTTTCCCCATCTGGGAAGTGGGATAGTAAATGTCACTGAGTACCCCTGTCACCTAGGTAAGAGAGTGGCTTCTGGCTCTGTGTGAAAGGGACACACAAGCTCTTCCAGGCCTCAGGGCATCTATAAGTGAATTACCTAAAAGGACTTACTGGCATCCTGGCAACCTGATAGTTTTTCAAAATAGGAAATGGACTCTTGAAAAAATCTTTTCCATTCAGCTTTAGTTGGGAGAAAGATTTTTCTAGAACGTTCAGTTTCAGTATTAGATCTGCTGAGTGCTTACCCTGACAGCTGAAGGTTGCTTTAGCTGTTTAGAAGGGGCATTAAGTTAATGTGTTACTTGCATAGCAAATAATGCACAATGGTTGAAGTCAAGATGTAACTGTTTGCATTAGTCAATGTACTAGAGGTCAATAGTAACATCATTAGTTCATTGATGCCCAGCAAGTGACCTACAAGCATAGAGGCTGCTTCCAAAAAGGCCAGCTTACTCGCAGAGTATGCATAGCATGCTGGATATATGCTGAGCCGAACAGATTCACAATCTTGGAGAAACTGGCAATGCTGTAGGCTTCACGCTTCTGCCTCAGCAGCTTTACCGTCGTGGCTGCCGACACTTGGGAGTTAACTGTGATGTTGTTCCCGCTAGCTGAACGCAAAGCAATGCTTCTCCCAGGCAGTCATGGTGCCTGGTGCTGAGGCTGGGTGATGCTAAGGCAGAAAGCACACTGATTTGCAACAATGTTATTGCTGCAACAATTAGGTTGACCCATTTGTTTGTAAAAGTGCCCTCTGTTGTCATTACACCATTCACCTTAACTGTACCAACCTGTTCCCAGGCCTGTCACAGAAAAAAATGCTCATGGTTCATGCTGTACAGGTTCCTAAGTAAAGCCTTGTGGGGCTGCAGAGTACACCACCCCCAAGAATGCCATTTTGGCATATCGACTATTTATAATCAAAGTTACTGAAGAAACAGGCGGTGCAAGAAGGACACTCTGACCTACTCTGTCCCCCTGAAAGCAGGACGTAGATTTCCCATGTGAAGGCCGCGCACCCTGCGCTAGACGGTGGAAGGCGTCCTTACCCAAGAAAGGGAGAGAATTCAGGCCCAAGAAGGCTGTATAAAAAATCCCTGTTACATCTTCACTAATTTACTATGCAGCCCAAACCGCTTTGTCTTGTTGGTTCTTCCCAAATGTATGGTTTCTTTATCTAAAAGGTATAAAAGCTGCCTGTTTGGTCACTTCTTAAAGTCTTATATTTTATGAGCTCCCATACAGACAGAATTAAATGTGTTTTTCTCCTGTTCATCAGTCTTATTTCAATTAATTATTAGGACAGCCAAAGAACCTAAAAGGGAGAAAGGGGAAATTTTCATTCCCTACAGCTCCAGTCCTAACAACATAAGCCCAGTACTTGCAGCTACACAAGGTGCTGTGCAGAGGGGCTGAGGAAAAGCTGTGAAACCCATCATTAATAAAACAGAAGCTGAACAAGGAACTGGGCACCTAGATCCTGCCAGACTAACCCCAAAGTCAAAGTCCAATTGCCTTTGTTTGAAGAATAAAAAGCAAAAACAAACCTCAAAGGAAAACAGATGAAACTGCCAAATAGGAGCCCTGAACACACTTAGTCTTATGGGTTCCAATCCCAAACTGGCAATTCTCCCCAGAATTTTTTTCAAAACTTAGTTAAGATTGGTAACTGTAAAGCCAAACTTTTAACAAAGTCACTTTTCACCTGGTTTTGATTGACATTGTTGCAAAAACATACAAGGATGTATTTGGCAAAGTGTCAACACATGTTTAATAATCAGTTTACCAAGGAACAGTCTAGATCATTGTTAAATACTTCATTACCTGAAACAGGAGGTAAGACAATACTCTTTGGTTGTAATTCTATCTTTTCCTAGGTTGGTAAAGTAACTAGACATTTACAGAAATGAATGAGGTAGACAGGTTAAATGCCATGTAATTTAATATTTTTTCTTAGATTATGCAACAATGTTAAGCCTTTTTGGAGTTAGTGGTTCTTTCCTCATTCTTGAATTTTCTGCTTCTGAGCTTTCTAGAACAGAAAAGTAGATGGACTGTGATTTTACAGTCCCAGCTTCCCCACTACCTGGCTCTTTGGCTATTGATAATTCACATAGCCTCTCTGAATTTCAACTTTTCTGTCTAAAAAACCCCAAAGGGATTAGATGAAGTAATCCCAAATCCTTTCTGTCCTTTATATGTAAATTTCTCCAAACATTGTTTTTACAGACAGGCAAATTCTCAAAGACAAAACTAACTCCTCCTAAATTCTCTTTTCTTAAATTGCAACTTACTCATCTGCTTTGATATTTGATTTGGGAACAGAGGTCCTGACTTGTGATTTCAGGATCGGTTAAGAATTTATGAAGGAGTACGTGGTGTAAGAAGATAAACGAGGCTGTCCGTGCTGAGGAGGACGACCTTACCTCAGGAATAGTCGTTGAAGGTATTGCTTGCTTGAGCAATTTAGCAAATTTAATTTTTTTTCCCCAAAACAAAAAAACAAAACCGAAGCTCATAGAAGAAGAGATCAGACTTGTTTTTATCAAAGACAGAGGGTTAGAGAGAGGGGGAATTGGAGAAAGGGGGCAAAAGGTACCAACTTCCAGTTATAGGATAAATAAATGCTAGAGATGTAGCAGAGAGCATAGTGACCGCGGCTGACACTGTTGTGTGATATAGAGGAAAGTTGCGAAAGTGTAAATCCAATAGTGCTCATCAGAAGGAAAAAAATCTTTCTTCTTTTCTTTCTCTATTGTATTTATATGAGATAATGGACACTGACTAAATTTACTATGGTAATCATTTCACAGTATATGTAGGCCAGAGCATTACATTTATACCTTAAACTAATACAGTGATTTATGTCAATTATATCTCAATAAAGCTGGTATAAGACCTTTTACCCCCAATGTTCTGTTCTTACCTGATCTCACTGAATCCAGAGTGAACTTGTGTGGGGAGGCGGAAACCCTCTGGCACGACATTCAGGCATCAAACTTTACTCCTGTGAAGATCGCTCCCTTGTCACCTGGGTGTGCTCTGGGAGAGATGCAGATTTAGGTGCCAGTATGGACATTCCTTCAGGTAGAACTATAACTTAAAAAAAAATCCTAATTAAAGAATTTTAGAATTTTAGAATTTGTTTATTTCTAGATGAAGAAATTATAGAGGGCTTTTTTTCCTTTCTACAAATATTTTTGTTAGTACTTTTGCAATTAATGTGGGTGTTTTTATAGTAAGAAAGAAATCAGCTATGTTTAAAATTATTGTTTAAAACATACTTCAGTCAGTTACTGTACTAACTTCAAGTTATGGGTGAAAATGGTAATTAACTAGAGGAGCCCCACCTGTGTATAGGACTAAGAGCATCTCCTTCCCATGCAGGAGATGGTGGGATGGAGCAGAGGAGGGGAGAGAAGCTGTTTATGAGCCTCGCACAATGTAGAGATGCTAACATTCCTCAGTATCTAACTTTGGGCTAAATGTGTGTAATTTTTTTTACCTGACATGAAAAAATTACACAATACATAAGTTCTCCATGTGTAAAACATACAAAGCCCCTGCCAACTTCTACTTACCTTCATTCCTATGCTCTCTGATCTCCAAAGTAACTACTACAGAATAGCCACTGTGTATGTTCTCAGACATGTTCAATGTTCTTACACACAAACACATTATGAAAATGTCTGATGCTCAGCCTATTTACATTTACTTCAGTTTCTGATATGCTAATATGCCATCTTATTTTATATTAATCTGGTTCTTTCTCCTTAGATATAAATGGAGAAGCGAGAACACCAGACATTGTGGGGAATCCACTCAAATCAATGTACCATGATTTCTCATTCTATTTCCCTTTTCCTCCTTTTATTAGATGGATTGATTTTTTTGGTCCCACTTTTTTTTCTCTAGAAGGTTTTCCTCTTAGAAGGTTTTAGGCTTCTATTTTCTAATGCTTAAGTGGCTATTCTTACATTTTCAGCATGCCCATTTAAGCATGTATTAAATTATAAACTGCTAAAATTAATTAATTTATATATCCTTCCTTACCCAAAAGGGTAAAATCTTAGCACACTGTTATTTTGTTCCTTTCTCTCGTTACCTTCTAGCCATAGTCATTTAAGAATTTAGTTTCAGAATTGTTGACTTTATTAATTACTTTATATTTCAACCTATCTATAAGTTTTGCTGTTTCTTTGCTTGTTACTACATATCTTATATTTTATGTAGTATTCTTTGTTGGGTCAAAATTTCAGTTTGCTGTAAATCATCTTTGAAAGAATCCTAAGCCCAGAAAGGTCTGCCTCTGAGTCCTTGCATGTTTACAAATACATCATATCATTGCCCTCCTATCTGAATGCTCCTGACTGAGTATAGAATTCTTAGTTTAAAATAATTTCTCCTCAGAATTATATCTCAAGATATCCTTTAACATTTGCTTTGTTGATGAGAATTTCAATGACAGTCTGATCCTAGTTCTGTTCAGGTAATCTATTTTTCCTCTGGGAGTTTTTAGAAATTTCTATTTGCTCCATAGTCCTGAGGCTTCCTAAAGACACATCTTGTTTAAGTGCATTTCTCCTGCATGATACTGGTGACTCCTTCCTCAGCTAGGGTAAGTTCTCACTTATTTTTCCTTATATTTTCTTCCATTCAATTTTCTCTATTTATGGAACTCTTATTAGACATGTTGGAACTCTTGAAATGAGCTCTCATGTCTTTTAACTCTTTTCTGTCTGACCTTTCACAGGAAAAGTGTGTCACTGGTTATAGATCAATCATTTGTCCATTATGATGTCCATTCCACTAGTCATCCTTTCGGTTAAATGTTTTGTTTTTGTAATTTAAGAATCCTAAGGACTCTTACTTGTTCTCTGCTTCCTTTCCAAAGCAGCATATTCTCATTTTATGGTGCAACATCATCTCCAATCTCTCTAATGATATTAATTAGAGTGCCTGGAAGTTTCTTTCTCTTTCATGAATTTTCTCTGGGGTCAATGTTCTGTCTCTCCCTTCTTTTTAATTTCAGTGGACTCCCCACAATGTCTGGTGTCCTTGCTTCTCCATTTATACCTAAGGAGAAAGAACCAGATTAATCAGTACCCTCTACGTAGCTGCTGAACGTTTGCTCCTCTGCTGAGGAGGGAGTGCTGGTAACTGGCTCCCCATTCTGCATACAGTTCTTTAATTACCCTGATGGTTGCCAAAGGCTCCTTCTGCTCTCTAGTTGTTGACACTGAGCTTGTGGTTTCTCTACATCTGCTCTTATCTTCCTAGTCAGTTTTTTTTTTTGTGCATATGTTGGGCTGTGGTTTCTTCAATTCTAGTCAGTTTAATCCCATCTGCTTTCTATCTTGCAGGAATTCCTCACAATTTCAGGACCCCACAATGTCACCCCATATTCTCCCAGTGCTGTCATGAATTTACTCTTTAAAAGATTTCTTTTTCCTATCACTTAAAAAGATTTGGAGGGAGGTGGGAAGGTGTGGGGTGGTGGTAAACATATGTGACCAGCCAGTGTTCTTTGTCCAGTCCACTTACCGTTTGCAGTTAAAACACATGATATATGGTCATCTCTTCCAGACTTCAGCTTTAGGAAATAAGTTATTTTACACCAGCAAGTTTTATAACTAATTAAACTGTGTTTCTTCAAAAATAAAAATGTTAACAATTTAACTGTTTAGATGTAAATAGCATTCAGACATGTATCCTTTTCTCTGATTTCTTAAATGGAAGATAACTCATGTATCTATGCTGGATCATTATCACAATGTGCCTGCTTTTTGGTTGGCAATAAAGTGTGCCTGGCCTTTAGTCCTCGGCCCGTTTGGCCACAAGAAATTTCTCCTCTTAGTCTGCAACTTCTGACACTACTCTTTGTTCTCTTTGAGCTTTCCACTTCTAGTTTTCTGTGGAATGGGAAACCACATAGCTAAGAACATTATAAAAGTAGATGCTGTAGATAATTGACATTAAGGCTTAGAGGAAAGAGAATGTGGCTTGGGAAAGTGGCTTTCTATAAACCATTTCAGACATGCAGAAATGTTTTGCTTAATTCTAGACCTAGTATTTTTCTCCAGGTACATAAGTGTTTACTAGAAGTCTGACTCTGACAAGTAGGGATACTTCTGTGCTAATAGTTTTGTCATTCAATAAAATGATTTATCACTGCATATATTACAGCTCATCCTTGAACAATGAGGCATTTAGGAACGCCAATCCCTCCTCCCTCGGTGTAACTTCTGACTCTCCAAAACTTAATACTAATAGCCTACTGTTGACCAGAAACTTTACTGATAACAAATAGTTGATTAACATGTTTTTTTATATGCATTGTATCCTGTATTCTTACAATAAAGTAAGCTAGAGAAAGGAAACTTTTTTTTCAAATTGTCACAAATCTCCAAAATATCTTCTAACATATTTATTGAAAAAAATCCACATATAAGTGGACCTATGCAGTTCAAAGTCATGTTGTTCAAGGGTCAACTGTATCTGTTGCATATGCAAATTAGTATATATATCATATATATTTATATATAAGATGTATAAAATTATAAGATAGATGTACATTTTATACAAATATATAAAAACATGTTATATAAAAACATATACCTATCTATAAATGCATGTACGTACTCTCTTGCAAGCAAAAAATAGCTTGCCTCTTGCTTAAGCAACCACCTGCAGAGAAAAAATTTTTTTTTCTACCTATTAGTATGAATCTATACTTAAATCTCCACTTACTCATAAAATGTGAATGCGTGGCTAAGACATTAAACATCCTGCATAGAGTATAATGCTGATAAAAAATTTTGAAGGTGCCTCTAATGCTGTTCTTTATTTCTTTGTACAGATTGATTACCTTCCACACAACCTATGCAACACGATTATAATGACTGTAACAGTTTACACGTGCACATCTACCCACACTCAAGACATGTGATGGGGCTGCCAGGCAGGTGGAGGTGAAGCCTAGCGAGTGTCCAGTCAGTATGTTTCCTGCTTCCAACTTCTCTCCTCTAATCCTGCCTGTTTCCCAGAACCAGATTCACGTTAATAAGATAGCATTTTAGGCATCCATCCCTTCTAACCCACTGAAGTGGGCAAATGTGGTAAGATGAATAAAGCATTGCCTTTAGAACCAAAGAGACCTGATTGGTACTCCAGCCCTACTGCATGGGAATTTAGTAAATGCTGACAAGTTACTTAACCTCTCTTAACCTATTTTCTTAAGTATGAATGTAGGAGGACAGTGCTCATCTGTAACCCCTTGTCCAAAGACTATAGTGCAGTCTTTTCAGCCTGACATTCAAGGCCTAGGCCATCTGGCACCAATGTGTCTACCACCACTCCCAACATAACACAACTGCCAAGCTACCTCGTGCATAATTTCTATGTCCACATCCACGTCCATCTGTCTTAGTTTGTGTGTTAGGCAGAATAATAGTCCTCCAGGGATAGCAGATCTAATCCCTGGAAACTGTAAATGTGAGTTTATGTGAAAAAAAGGGTCTTTGCAGATGTAAGGGTTTTTAAAGGAGGATATTATCGTGTATTAGTAGAGTGGGCCCTATATGACATCACAAGTGTCCTCAAAAGACAGAGGCAGAGAGCGATGACACAGTCACAGAAAAGAGGACCATAGGAGACAGAGGCAGAGACGGGAGTGGTCCAGCTATAAACCAAGGAATGTTGGCACCACACAAGCTGGAAGAGGCAAGGAGCAGATTCTCCCCAGGAGCCTGTGGAGGGAGTGTGGCCCTGCTGACATGTTGGTTGCAGCCCAGTGACACTGATCTCAAACTCTCCAGAATGGAGAGAGGATAGATTTCTCTGCTTTAAGCCACCAGGTCATGGTTTTTGTTACAGCAGCCGTTGGAACCTTACCATTTGGGTTTCCCCAAAAGCTGACCCTGAGACAAGGTTATGAGTGCAAGAACTTGGGAACTCACACCAGGAGTCACTGTGAGGGGCTGGGAAACAGGGTAAGGATGGATTAGAGGGGTCAATCCTAGAGCTGTGCTCTTAACAGTTGAGGCTCAGTCTCACTGGGGACCCTTTGAAAGACTGGATCATGCTTCAGAATCTCCCCACTGAGCAGAGAGATAACGGGCGTTTATCCCCAATTCCTATTCCTTATTGGTTGAGGGTCATTCCTGGGGACCTCAATGCTCTACCATTCCAGGCCTGTTCTGTGTGTGGGCAGAGTAGATTCTGCAGCCAGAATATTCTTCTAGCCCTCAAAGTAGAAAGGATATGGTTAAGGGCACTGGGGCTTCTGCTATGGCCCACACAGGCATCGCTCAGACCCACTTGTTCTCCATCATAATTCCATTCCATCCTGTCCCTGAGTCTTCAAACTGGTGGCCAGTTGCAATCCCAAGAAGACTTACACCAGAAAAGGTAGTGTGATGAGCCAAAGTCCTGAGGCAGCAGTGGGGCCTGAAGCCATAATTAATATTCGTCAACTCCCCTTCCTTCCACCCTCTACTGGATTCTTCTCACCCTCACTGACCTTTCTGGTCTACCCTGGCTTGTCCAGTGGGACATGGACCTTGGTCCCTGCAGGGCCTGAGCCCCTGGTTGCCTTGCCCCGTGTCAGGCTCTGGGGGCCACTGTTACCAGCAGCCCTGGCAACACCAGCAAGCGCCCCAGTGGATCTCTTGGCTTCCAGACACACTCATCCCTGTTCCTGTGTGTCAGCATCTCTAGGTTCTCATGATGACTAAGGTCAGTTACTCACCCCAGGAGAGTAAATGCTTTCTTTGCTGCTGGTCTATCCACATAAAGGTCCAAATTCACTGGGCTACAGCACCTTTGGGTTAAAAGCAACCCTTTTTACTGTTTCTCCTGGTGAAAGCACTCCATCCTTGGGGACCCTGACTCATAATAGACCTTGAAGTTGTGGGAGAAGATGTACAAAATCCCCAAGTGAGTTTCTGAGAGAGATGGTAGGGGTTAATCCTACTTCTACTTGATTTCTGGCCCATGTGTTCCTTCTGTTGGGAGCAGAGCACCATACAATCACTGTTGGTTCAGAGTATAGCACATGCTGGAGGACAGTGTCCCAGCCCCAGGGGCTGTCATCCCTGGCTGGTGCCTCAGCAGAGCCCCTCCAAGGCCTTCCTGACATTCTGTCAGGCTGGTAACTTCCGGCTGATAGAGTCTTTGACAGGGTCAGTGGCTCTCATGGCGCTGTGCCCATCATCACCTCCACGTGGAGCGGGTCCTTTGGTCCAAGGTGATGTCATGTGAGATCCCCTTTTTGGGAAATGACTATAAACCCTCAGGTGATGGCCTTGGATGAGGTATTGCGGGTGTGGCAAGCAAACCCTTACCTGGGGTACAGTCAGGAGTAAACACAAGTGCTGCCCCTCAGGGTGGAAGGTGTCCCATGGAGAGAATGTGGCCCTACCGGCCAGTCTCCTGGGGGGACAGGCCGTGTACAGTAGTGCAAGTTCCTGCCAATTAGCTTCTTTGATTATAATGTGAATGCCAGACATGAAAGCTTTGGACTGCTGCGGCATCCACCTCACAGACACCCATATCTCAATAAACACACAACCGGACAAGGGGCCAAGCCACCCTTCCCGCGAAGTTCCCCTTACAGGAAGCCTGAGGCGACCTCGGTAACTGACCGCAGGGGTGTCCCTGCATGTCCCTTTGCACTTTAATCACTGCTCTTGCATTTTAAATTGACTAATAAAGAATGAGCCTATTAGATCCTCAACCCCAATAAAAGTAGAACTCCAGATCCACACTCTCTCTCTCTTTCTACGTATGACCTCATTCTGTAGCCCCAGGTGTGGGGTGTGTTCTCCAGAACTTGTGAGTAATTGCCCTATTTTTTTCAAAGTTGCCCGGCAGTTATTGGTGAGGTGTGTCCTGCAATCATAATAAGAACCACAAGGGCAGGTCCAGCCATTGCATAAGCTCCTGCAGGGGCTGCCAAAGCAGTGCAGGCTCAGGGGGCACCCCCAGGCATTCCCAGCTGCAAGCATCACTGTGCATGGGCTGGGACGGCACAGAACACATCCCTAGGGCTCATCGAGGTCTTTCAGATTTTCAATGCTCACAGCTCCTCGCTCAAACCTGGTAAATTGGAGCCCATGTGGTTGGCCCATGTATGGCCTGCACTCTTGCCACTGCACTCTGGACCCACCGTGCAAACACTGGGGTCACCAAAGAGATGGATGGAGCAACAGTATCTGCTACACTGGCCTTCCTTTCTTTTGCACACTTTCTAAAGTATCTCAACTTTCATTTTTTCAAATTCAACCCCCAACACATTGCCGTGTCTCCATGGCCTTTTGCTTTCTCAGTGTAACAGAATGAAAAGCCTGGCATCCCTGCCTTCACATTGTCTCTGTCTCCTTTGTTGCCTTAATCTTTGGGTTGAAAAGCTTCTGCTCAGCCCTGCAGCCCTGCACGTAGGCTTGTTAATCATCAAAAGGAATTTTGTTGATGGTGTAAGATTGATGCAACTAGCTCTTTCCCCCAAACTCACTTCCTCTGAGATAAAGAGGTATACATACAATTGAATCGTCAGGGATTTACAGGAACATCATGGCCAGACTCATGTCAACATAATGACCGGAGCCAGCTCCCCGAGGGCAAGGAGTCTCCCAGCCCTCCGCAGACCCTTGCTGATGTCCAGGTGGCAGGTCGACCGTCACCTCCTGACCTCAACTCCCTCCTGCCCCGGCTTCTCCATTATAAAAGAAGCTTGAAATCAACCCTGAGTGAAGATGGGGCTTTAGGACATGTCTCAGTCTGCTGTCTTTCTGAGTAAATTTGCTTTCCTCGCCCCAATACCTTGTCTCTTGACTTCCTGGTAACATGAGGAGGCTTATCCCTTTAGTCATCCACCTAAATTATATTTTCAACTTCCTACTCTAAATGCTTCCCCCTTGTTTTACAAACATGGGCAAGTCTCTCCCATTCTCCTCAAAAACAATTCCCTTCCTTCATTAACATCATTAACTTTCATGAATTTATTCAAATCTTTTAAAAATACCTATCATGTGTTGGTTATCTTCTAACCATTGTCAGGACACAATGAAGAAGCAAACAGACAAGATCCTGACTCTCAGGGAGGTTATACTTTAGAGAAGAGATCTTGAAGAATCTCCTGATTAATAAGTAAACAAGCAAACAGAAGGTAAGCACAGCTAGTGGGTAGTGTTGTGAAGGACGTGAGCAGGTAGGGTGGTCAGTAAACCACTTCAGCAAGGTGAGATCTGAACCAAAATGGAGTGAGAAGAGGCCAGTCGAAGAGCCATGGAAGGACTTTACTGCTGGAGAAGATCAAGTGCAGAAGTTCTGGGTGAGAAAAGGACTGGCCTGTTCCAGCTGTGGACGGGGGCAGTAAGACAGCAGGGTAGTGATGGGGTCAGGGTTTGGGAAGGTGGTGTGAGATGGGGCTGCGATGAGCAGGGAAGATCCTGCAGGGCCTGGCAGGCTCCGGGACAAGGTCGGCGTGCACTGCAAGCACAGTGGCTGCCATTGACAGGTCAGATTTACATTTTGAAAACACCATTCTGGGTGTTTCCAACATGCCAGACCTCCCAAGCACACTTAACTAAATGGATCACTTCCTTTTAAAATTCTCTGCTCCCCTGGTCTCCTGCTACTGCATTCTCCCAGTCATCCTGCAATCATTTTTTTCCTATTTCCTTAGGAGGTTCCTGTACCTTCACCTGCCCTCCAAAGATGGACAGAGCTTGTGTCATCTGCCCAACAGCAAACAACTCAAAACAGTGAGCCTTCCCCCATCGCTCCTCTCCTCACAGCTCCCCAGCCTCCCACCTGCCTCCAGTATCTGGGAGTCTGCCGGCCTCCACGTCTCCAACATGCCCTCGGCTCACAGTCTCTCCTGTGCTCTGTGTCACAGTCACTGCCTAGTGGGGCTCCGGCAAGGTCCTGGTCTCCCGGCTGTCTGAGGGAGGCGCTCCAGCTCTTTCCTGCAGGTCTCCTTGACAACAGTGCTCTGTCTCTGCCAGGGCTGGGCTTATCCGGCAGGTCACCCTGAGGCCTGTGGCTGCAGAAACTGCACAGTGTGGCCTGTGCTGAAGTGAGGCTCTGGTCTGCTCCCCACCTGGCCCCAAAATCACTCTCAGTGAGTGCCTCCGGAGCATAACCCTGCCAGCTCCCTCAGCGTCTGTTTAAGACCCCTCTCTGTCTGGTGGGTCTCATCTAGTCCTTCTGGCAAACAGACTGCAACACCGTCCCAGGTGCCATTATGTACCCAGTGTTTTTCTCATAGAAAATGAACCCAAACTTAAAAAGCCTGATGCTATAATGGTGTTTACATGTCATTATAAATTTGTCCAAAACCATAGAGGGTGCAGCAGGAACCCTTGTGGAAACCGTGGACTTTGGGTGATTATGATGGGTTCACCATTTGAAACAACTGTACCACTCTGGGAGGGGATGTTGATAATGGGGGAGGTTTAAAATGTGTGGGCAGGGGTTACATGGTAAATCTGTGTACCTTCTGCTCAGTTTTTCTGTTAACTTAAAACAGCACTAAAAAGTAAAGTCTATTTAAAAAAAAAAGGCCTGGCATTCATACAGCAGGTGGGAGAGTTACACCATTTCCACTTATCTAGCCTTTTCTAGATCACCCACAAAAAGTTTCATAATACATGACTTATGGTTTCTTAAGTCCTCTTAATGACCTTCAAGATGAGCTGATATCAAAATATATAGCATGAACCAATGTTAAGCAATAATGGACCAGACATCCGTGGTATGCAGTATAAATACCAGGAGTTTCCTTTTCCATAATTTTTTTTCCTCATAAACTTGCCATGCTATGAATTTTCAGCCTCAGTCACTTCTTTTATACTAGGTGTGTATTCGCTGAATAACTAGGGAATGCCTACAGTTATAGGGCCTGGGGCTAGATGCTGGAAAAACAGCTGTGAATAAGACATCTTCCTTCAAGGAACTGAAAACTCTGGTGGGAGAGGTGGATAAAGGAGGAAGCAATTTCATTGTAGATAAACACTCTACCAGAGGCCATGAGGGTGCCCAGGAAGGGCTTCAGAGGCTCAGCACAGTTCCAGAGAAGATATTGCTTAAGCTGACTTCAGAAAGACCATAGACACAGGAGGAAGAGGCTGTATGGTGACTGAGAGAGATTGGAACAATGCAGCTGCAAAGGGAGGCAGAAGACCCCAGTGATGCTGGGGATCTTGTTCATGGAGTCGAAGAATGAACTTCACAAACACTGAAGGTAGGAGAGCAAGGCAGAGGCTTTTATTTAGAGATAAAGCGAGAGGACAGAGCTCCTGGCTTGTTCCAGGAGGGGACAAGAGAGCTCAGGGTGGTGTGTTGTCTAGGGGATTTTATAGGCAGTTGAGATGCACACCTGCTAAGTGGTCCCAAAATGTTATCTTTGAAGAGACATTAGTTTCTTATTAGTCTTCCTGGTTATTTACAAGAAATTTACTGCTCTGATTTCCTCCCAGGAGAGCAGCTTCCTGGTCAGGGAGCATATCACTCAAGGCTGTATGCTTTGCTCCCAAGGTGGGCTGAGTTATGGTCTGTTTGTTAAAGAGTATGTAAAGAAACTTACTTTTTAATTAATTGGGTTTTTAAATGAAATCTTATTTTCAAGATAGAATCCTTCCTGTTCTTACTATGTTGTTTTGGGCTTGCTTGTTAAATTGCCCAGGTTGCAAATCACTTGATTAGGGCTGGAGGAAGAAAAGCAGCACCTGGGTAAAGTCAGAAAATAAGCTGGGCCCCCCAGCAGGCAAAAGGAAATCCCACAATGAGTTATCTTGCTTTGTTTTTTAAGGAGGCCCTCACCCTGCTCTGTCTAATACCATGGTCCCTGTCTCACCAGCAGCTGGAAAAAGGCAGGGCAGGTTTCTACCCAGAGTTGCAGAGTGAGCGTGGCCCTAACGACCAGCACCTCAGTCTTGGACTTCTAACCTCCAAACTGTGAAAGAATACATTTCTGTTGTTCTAAGCCATCCAGTTTGTGGCACTTAGCTAGCCAAACGTTAAGACTCTCATACAAAGGGTGTTCTCAGAACAGAGTTAGATTTACTTGGGGGAGGCGGATCCATGGGTGGCCCAGGCAGAGGCTCAGACGGCTGAGAGAGGCCCATCTGGTGGCATCTGAGATCTCGAAGGACAGGCAGCCATTGCTGCACTTGCTGGCAGCTGAGAGTCACACAAAGGAGAGTAGAAATCCTTGACTTCTCCCACCCTCCTATTGTCCTGTGTCCTGCCAGTGCCTCTACTCTTTTGGAGCTAATTAGTAGCCAGCTGACATGGGACCTGCAAAAACATAGCTTCCAAAGGCAGGATGCTATAACTCCAGAGAGGGAAAATCCCAGGGCAAAATACCTTTGAAAACCAAAATCAGTTAAAGGAAGAAATAAAATTTAAAACCCATTTATTGCTTACAAGCAGTTGTCCTGCATCTCTCTCTCTCTCCTGCTGTGGCAGAAGCAAGCAAAATCCTCCCCTCAACCTCTCTGGTCCAGATAAGCCCTCGCTTGCCCCTGTAATTAACCATTCATATGGAAAGGGACTACTTCTCTCCACCCCTTGGAAACACCTGTTAATATGGAGATTCACTAAAGCCAGGCGAGACATTCTGGAAATATTGCAATTTTACCCACAGGCTACCCCTCCAGAAATCTTGCCTTAACAATCTACTTGTTCCCCATCTTCTGCAATGGTCCCTGGGCAAGAAAACTGGAGCATCGTGACCAAACTAATGACATACAATAGCAACCGCAATAAAATCATGATAATCCTCAAGCCGGAGGATTCAGCTAGGTTCAAAGTCGTATGCAGATTAAGTCCAAAGCTCGCCGACTCCACAGGCAGGTGGTAGCTGAAGAGGTAGAGGGTCCAGAGCAATCATCATGCAGCAGCTGCAGCCAGGGGGGTGCATCCAAGGCCACAAGGACTGTAGGAGAAAATAAACTTAAGCGTGATAAGACACATGTTTTAATGACACCAACATAGGCAAATCTTGTCCTTCAGGTAGGATACATGCAAGAGAGTGGTCCTGTGATAGGACAGTGGCAGGAATGGGATCTCATCATGGTCGAGTATACCAGATTTTCACACCCCTCCCTGTGGGAGTTACAGACGTGTCAATATAGAGGGCTAAGGGAGGTACATGCACTGGCCATAAAGATAAAATAAAACTTCCCTGCAAGATACTCTTACCTCCTGGACGTTTTGGGTACACTACTGTGACATTTGGGGGCCACTCAGCTGTTATTCCAGGAATACACAGGAGGCCAGCTTCCAGGCCTTTCCCCCAAGGTGCCAGAAGGGCCAGCCATCACTGGTTCATGTGTCAAAATGTCCAGGGCCGTGTCCACGCAACAGTGTCTCCAGGGTTTAATACAGTTGGGGCTGGCAGCAGGATGTTGCTCTGCTGGCCATATCCTGGCTTCAGTAACTCCCCTTTGGTTGGCATGTACAGTTGTATAGGAGAGGCAGCAATGTGTGTTACCATGTCCACAGGACTCAAGGCTCCTTTACATGGCTTCTCATTCAAACACCCTAGCACTGTCCATAAGCGAACTGGCCAGCCCTGTAGACTATTGGTGTCCAACTTCAGGCCAGATTTCAACAAACCATTGTACCTCTTTATCATGCCTGCCCTGGTAGGGTTATATGGTACACGAAACTTTCACTTTATTCCTAATTGCTGCACCCTTTCTTGTAACACATGTCCAGTAAAGTGGGTGCCTTGATGGCGCTCAATCACCTACGATGGGCCATAGGCTGCAGAGATGCTCTAGGCCCCTCTTGGTGGTTTGCTGATCTGCACGACGTGCAGGAAAAGCAACCAATAGTCCAGTAGCTGTGTCCACACAAGTCATGGCATACCGATATCCTTCTGATATGGGCAGAGGCCCAATACAGTCTATCTGCCACCTGACAAGGGGTAATGGCCCCTTTACTATTGTCCCATGTTGCTGTGGGACTCGGTGTAAGTCCCTCTTAGAGCACACAAGGCACGCCTTCCGGGCTCTGCTGACTTCTTCAAAGGTCAATAGCAAGCCCCACTGACAGACTACAGCCCACATTGTCTTTTGCCCCGAGTGCAACAAACGCTGGTGTAGCCATTGGGCCACATCAGAGTCAGGCTTTCCTTCTAGCCAGCGCACCTGGGCTAATGTGTCTGCTTCATCATTCCCTGGGGATGCCAAAGGCAAATGGCCAGTCACATGATACACAGTAACTGTCTCAGTCTGACCAGAGGCTCATAGGTCTTGCCACAACTCTTGCCCCCAAAGGGGCAGTGTCCAACCATCCAGTTGGCATGGTACCATGTCAGTAGCCACAGGGTCAAGCCCTGATAGACAGCCCAGCTGTCAGTGCAGACAACTATGGGGGAAGGCTCCTGGGTGATCACGAGCCATACTGCCCACAACTCGGCCATTGATTGCTCTTCCCCTCTCCATCCTCCATCCATATTGTCTGTCTTAGGATAGAAAGAAAGCCACAGCCCTCCAGTTCGGGGGCTGCCCACGACTGGAACCATCTGTATACCAAGCATCTTCAGGTATAGGGGCTTTTCCTTCCTGATAAGGAGTCTCGGCTACCAATGGCTCAAAAGAAAGTTCTTCCTGCTTCCCACTGTTATAGGTCACTGGCCCCAATAAGCATTGGAGTTCTCTACTTAAGGGGCTAGTAGAGAGGGGGCTGTGCTGCTGTAACTATGTGCCCCATTTGGCCAGTGTAGGGGTCTGTGCCACGCCACTCAGTGGCCTTTGGGTCCTGTCTTGCCCCCACCCTACAATGGGATAGGTGGTTATTACCTTGGTCAGAGCTGTTCGGGTGTTGGGCTGCATAGCCAGCAAGGTGTGGTACACAGCAGACAGTTGCTTCTTTATCAGGGTGTACCAGACCTCAGCTCCTTTCCATAGCTGTGACCAGAATCCAATAGGTTGGTGTGTCCATTCAAGCCGCTGCCAAAGACCCCATCCATAACCATCTTTGGTTACATGAACATCAAGCTCACAGGGCCTTGATGAGTCCATTACACTCAAGGCCTGTATGGCTTCCACTGCTCACTTAGCAGGAGTAAAGGCAGCTGCACATGACTCATCCCGGTCCCTCCTGATGCCCTTCATACCAACCAGTACAAAGTCTTCAGAATTTTGGTGCCAAGTGTGAGATAAACATGCCCAAAAGACCCAAAAACTCTTGTAATACTGTCACAGTGGTAGCGGTGGGGAAAACCTGGACCTTGTCTATGAGTGCTTCAGGAATAAGTTTAGTTTTACCCGACCAGACAACCCCCAAGAATTTGCCAGACAAACTGGGTCCCTGAACCTTGGTGCTGTTCACAGCCCATCCTTTCTCCTATAGATGTTGCAGCAGTCTAGGAACCGCCCCTTCTAAATCTGCAAGAGAATCAGATGTGAGCATATCATCAATGTAGTGATACAGCTGCACTGTTTGCGGTTTCTTCCATGTGGCCAATTCCTGCGCTACAAGTCCATGACAGATGGTGGGACTGTGGAGGTATCCCTGTGGAAGGACAGTGAATGTCCACTGCCGACCTTCCCATGTGAAGACAAACTGTTCCTGACTTTCTTGTACTATGTCAATAGAGAAGAAAGCATTAGCAAGGTCTACCACATAATGATATGTTCTCAGATCATTGCTGAGGGTGCCCAGAATGACTCTATAGAGGGGACAGCAGCATGCAAAGGGAGTGTGACTTTATTCCATTCCCTGTAGTCCACAGTCATGCACCAGGAGCCATCTGGCTTTTTTCAGTGGCCACACTTGGGAATTAAAAGGACTGTGAGTGGCTTTTATGATGCCCACCCTCTCCAACTCCTGTAGCATTTCTCCAATTTCCTTGTGCCCTCCAGCCAATTTATACTGCTTAGTATTTGTCACCTGCTGAGATACAGGCAGAGGTACAGGTGGGTGCTTAGCATGTCCCCTCAGAACTGCCTTTACCACACACACCCTCAGTCTGAACTCATCTGCAGTGGTCTGTAACCACAGGCCCTGCAGGATATATTCAGGGATGGGAGAAATGTACACAGTATACTCCTTTGGGGATAAACGCCCTATCCCCAATGGGATTTGAGTTTTCTTCACTCCAAATGCCTTACCCCCATAGCCATCTGTCACAGCAGGGGTCCCGGGAAAATGCTCAGTGTTGCCGTGAATCAGAGAACACTCATCTCTGGTGTCCACCAGTGCCAGGACACATTGTGCATTCACAGGGGACCAACAAATTGCTAATTCTACATGGGGCCTCTGGTCCCCACCATGTCCCCCAGGGTGGGGACCTTGACCCCCTCGCAGTTGAACCGGGATGCCCAATTGTCCTCCTGCGGGGGTGAAGGCCCAGGTGAATCCTGAGTGCCGTCCCCCAGGAAGTTTTGCAGGTCAGGCATGAGGCTTTGACTCTGGCTTCCGTGTCCTGTACCTCAGCGGCTAGAACTGCTGCTCTGGCTTTAATTGGTGCCACAGTTCTAACAAGATTCTGTTGACTGCCCATCAAGTTTTCCTTCACTACCCTGCCCTTTATCAAATCAATGCACAGCTGGGTCCTCTAGACCTTCATGGAGCCTTTTGCACCTCTCCTTTCAGTCGTAGCCCATGCTTACTTCTGTGCCCTTATTGTTTCAACCTCCCCAAGATCTGCTAAAGTACGAGTAGCCTCACTTATGGGTTGCCCTAGGTGGCGGGCAAAAATAGTCCTAGGGACCCAAAGAGAGATGTGGGAGCTGTATGTAGCACCAGTTTTCATTTCTACAGTGAGCACCTCTTCATTGGGGCCCTGGGCGTCTGTATTGTAGATGATATATTTTATGCCCAATTCCTACAATACCTGTTGGAGCTCTACATACGTTTTCCAGTTAGTGGGTAAATATGGTAAATCACCCTGGTCAGGGCAAACTTCCCTGACGGCAGGTGTCAGCCACTCCAGAAGCATCTGGTGCCGCGAGGCATCATGGGAACTTTGCAACCGCTGCCAGAGGGAAGGGTGATTTGTCAGGGAAGCCATTCTACCCATTTCAGGACCTCACATGACAGTGTTTTCCATCCCCATTTGCAGAGACATAAAAGCCACGTAGGCAGAGATTCCGACCGCCCTTGCCTATACCAGACACTCCTATCCACCAGCCCATCCTGGGTATAGGGGCGGAGCATGGGGTGCTCCACAACCTGGGGAGGGGGCTGCTCCTCCCCCTGAGGAGGCCACGGTTGTTTCATTTTATTTTTTAAATCACAGCCAGGTGGGCCTTTAATACAGGAGAGGCTGCTGCCTCGGGAAGTGGCCTTGGCAGCATATTGGCCCTTGGCCCCACCTCCTCATCTTCTACCCCCCTGGATCCTCCACCCTCTCCAGGGCTGAGGTCACTGCTCTTTCCTTCCCATCCCCCATGGCTTCCTGCCGCCTCCCCCCTCACTTAAGCTAAGGATTCTTCCAGGAGCACGACCCATTTTCTCAAAAACTGTCTCTCTTCCCTAAGGGCATCCCATAGGTCATTGCTCAGCTCCTCCAAGCAATGTTAAAGTGTGTCTTTCTCCTGCCAACGTCTCTCTCTCCTCAATAACCTTTTACACCATCTTGAGGAAAAGAGACCCTATAATGCTAGCTGCTACATGGCCACTCAGGGCCTCTAAACAGTCTTCTATCTCATGCAGGGCTAATCCCACAGCCTCCGGTGTCTCCACCCTATCCCAGCTCTGGGGAAGGCCCACACCTCTAGGAGGTGCTTTACCCTAGACCAGTTCCCCATTTGTGGCTCCCCAATTGGAAGCCCCACAGACAGAGGGCTCTGGGTCAAGCTGCACCCTCTGACACTGCAGCCACTGGGCCTTCCCACTATCCACGGTGGGGGGAAGGGTTGGGAATCTCCCCACCACTCCAGGGTAGCCTGCCCAAGGGTCGCACCCATGTAGACAGATTTCGTGTTCAGAGGTCCTTCCGACTACTGCTAGATGTAACTCCAGGAAGGGCAAATCCCAGGGCAAAATAGCTTTGAAAACCAAAATCAGTTAAAGGAAGAAATAACGTTTAAAACCCGTTTATTGCTTGCAAGCAGTCATCCGCATCTCTCTCTCTCCTGCTGTGGCAAAAGCGAGCGAAATACTCCCCCCAATCTCTCAGGTACAGGTAAGCCCTCGCTTGCCCTTGTAATTACCCATTGATATAGAGATGGACTACTTCTGCCCACCCCTTGGAAACACCTATTGATATGGAGATGCACTAAAGCCAGGCAAGAGATTCTGGAAATATTGCAATTTTACCCACAGGTGGGAACTAGATCTGGGTCTAAAAAGACAAAGCCTCGCCCTCAGTGTAAGGGGCTCACCTTAGGCTGAACCAGTGGCACATGCTCTGCTCTCTGGCCACATCTGGATAGGCATACAGGATATTAAATACTGCCCCCCTTCACCCTAAATATGGGATTGTCAAGATTGTTTAACTTGTAAAAGCTCCTAAACAAAGGCAAAAACATTAGAATCCATGATGGTTTAATGATTAAAAGCATTGGTCAAATGTCCTGAAGTCAAGAAAACTGGTACAGATTGGGTTCTGAGCAATTTGGACTTCGGATGAAAATGATTTCTTGAAAATGTCACTTCTTCTACCTAGCTTCCATCATTATTATTAGAAAGAATTGAAACAATGGCATTAGACATTATTGTGAAGACGTTGAGAAGAAATTTAGGGCTGAAAACCTACAGAAATTTTTAAAGAGATAGAAAAAGTTGCAGCCAAGTAAAGTTTACTACCAAAATCAAGAAAAAAGAGATCAGATGCTAAGGTGATACCTACACCAAGACTTCTTCATGACTTCCCTGGACCTCATGTTCTGCAATCAAAATTAAATCATCATTTATGCTGAGGTTGTTTCCAAAAGGATTTGAAACACTTACAGAAGAAAACAAATTAAGATACTTAAAATAAAATTCCCATCATTCTTTAAAGGAAGCAGTACTCAGTAATGAATTTGAGATAAAGTTCTTTCATAGAAAACAGACTATATATACATATATTTATATATATAATAATTTATATTATATATACTTATGTCCATATATAATATTTTAAATTTTTTATGATAAAAGAATGCATACAAATCTATTTACAAGGACAAAACCCTTCTTGGAATACAAAATTCATCAAAGTAGTCCTAGCATAAAGGATGACGGGCAATATCTTTAACCAATACTTTGTTTTAGCGGCTAATATAAAAGATTAAATCATCTGTCAAAAATGACATTCTGTACAAGGATTGAGGTACAGTGGTCTTTGCTTCCCAGTGTTTTTAATTAGTATAAAAATAGGATGTAAGCAATCACACCTCTGAATAGCCAATGTGGCCTTAGCAAATATTGGAGCCCATGAGGGAGCCTTGACATGTGTGGGGTCTCAGTAAATTCAGCAGTCATCACACCTGCCATGTGATGTTTAACTCTTCAACCTTGCTGATTGAAGTGGGTGTTATCGGTTACTATAAATATGATGTTCTCCTCTGAAAGACGGAGACTGTTAAACAAGCTCATCTGTGCCATATTCAAACCACAACAAACATGAAATGAAAAATGGAAGCCTACAATGAAGTCTTGAAAGTTCCCACGTGTTCACGTGAACGTGATGCTCATCACAGCACAACAAAAGCGGGTGTGGCATGGCGGATGGTAGGACGCCCAACCGGCCCTCAGAGGATGAAAGCTGCTCTACATCTGTATTGCTGAATTGTAAAGTAAGAGGAGGGACAAATGGACAACCAAAACTGTGGTGGCACTCGGGAACAGAGTGTCAGAAATTGCTTCTTGAACAGAAACTTCAAAAAGATGATGAATCTAAGAGGGAGAGAAAAAATAAATGTGAATTGCAAATACAAGCTAGGTGTAAACCAAGGGAACAGACTTTGTATGCATATTGAGGAAGGCAGGTATTTCTCTTGGAACGTCCGTAACTGTTTCCTCTGGGGGTTGCTGTGGACATTTTCTTACAGCACCCCTATTGGGTACATAACAGGTAGTGTATTTTAATGGTCAGGTAGGCATAGAGAGGTTAAATGTCTTGCCCAAAACAACCCCATAAGTTAGCAGTAGAGCTAAGATTAGTTTTCTCAGCCCTGTAGTTTCAAGGACTTTGATCATTTAATTGAGTCATGCTACAGCTCTCAGAGGGCCTGGAACTCTCCAAATAACAATGCTCCCTCCAGGCTCAAAGCACATTACCAATTTAATGAGTGATGCTACTTGAATGCAAAGAGCCTGTGTGTGTGGTACTTATCCCCAGAGTCCTTGTATAACTATTGTTAATTTTTATTGCTCAGAGATGGAAAGGGGAGATTTGACACAAAAATCAAGTCAGGCAGAGCACTGCCTATGTACTAAAAAAAAATTCCTAGTGTTTAATATCCAAATGCCTGACTGCAAATTTGATCTTTGAAAAAACATTTTAGTGTAAAAGCTATGTACATGATATACTGGCAATTCTCATTTAAAACAATGAATCACAGATCGAAAAGATGGTGCCTGTGGGTAGTGTGGCAGAAATCTCCTCCCGAAAAGACATATATTTTGAAAAACAGAAAATACAACTATTCTTAAAAGTGTAACCAGAAGTAACAGTATACCAGCCAGTCTACATCTGGGATAAGTCAACATCTCATGGAAAAGGGTAAGTTAAAAAGCTGCAACCCAGCAGGACCCGAGCACTCCCCCAACCCCAGCTCACCAGGGGGAGGAAAAGAGTCAGAGTGGGGAGGGAGTGGAAGCCTAGGACTGCTAACTACCCAGCCCTATAAATCTACCCCCAAGAACCCAGACCCACATTGCATGGTGCGCTGGAGATTAGAGAGGCTGAAAAGCAAAGTCAGAGACTAAGACTGCAAACAGGTTCCCACAATCAGCTGCCCTGAGACAAAAGAAAAGCAGGTGCTTTAAGGGACCTCTAAACAGTCAGAGGGCTTCTAAAAGTGCAAGGGTTTAGGAAAAGGAACAGGTGGACAAAATCATCCTGGCACTCAGCCCAGCAGGCTAGGAACTTTCAGGAGCTTCAGGTGCCCTATGTCCCTGATTGGCAATGCAGCCCCAAGGCCCCTCACCATAATAAGCAGCCTGCCACTCCTTCCTTCCTGCTGGCACCTAAGTGCAAACCAGTGGTCCCCACCACTACTGCAGACTAGCCAGAGGGCAGCCCCGCCTACAGCAATGGCACAGCTTAACGCAGAGGCTTCTACCTGCATGCAGCTAACCAGCCCAGACCCAGAGGCTGCTCCCTGCACGCAGATCACCAGCACAAACAGCGGAGATGGGTGCTGAGACAGGGAGACACAAAGGGGCTTTGTTATCACGGCAGAACCCGTGCCACTAGCCTGCAACCCCTGCCATTGCCCTAGGCCATCCTGAGGGCCACCCTGCCTGCAGCAGTTTAGGGGATTAACCCAAAGGCCGCTCCCTGTGTGCTGTTAACTGGCGCAAACAGTGGAGACAGGCATGGCGATGGGCAAGCAGGAAGGGACTTTGTCCTCCCAGCTGACACCTGTGTCACTCGCTGGCAAAAACTCTCATCAGGACTATGAAAAGGCAGAATAAACTTGTTCAATTCAAAATCCCTTAAACACCAGAAAGAGGGCTCGGTAAGACTGAAATCACCAATCTTCCTGAAAAGGAACTCAAAATAAAAGTCATAAGCATGCTAATGGAGCCACAGAAAAATATTCAAGAGCTAAGGAATGGAGAGGCGCTCAAGATGGCAGCATGAGTAGGGCGGCGGAAATCTCCTAAAACCATATGTATTTTGAAAATACAGCAAATACAACTATTCCTAAAAGGGAGATTAGAAGATACAGTACAACAGCCAGGCTACATCTACATCTGAAAACAGCATCCCCCAAAAAGGGTAAGATACAAAGCTGTGACCGGTGGAACCTGAGCACTCCCCTAACCCGAGCTCACCAGTGGGAGAAAAAGAATCAGAGTGGGGAGGGAGTGGAGGGAGTGGAAGCACAGGACTGCTAAACAACCAGCCCTAGTAATCTGCACGGGGAACACAGACACACATTGCATGGTGTACTGGATATTAGAGAAATGGAAAAGTAAAATCCAAGATGGAGACTGCAAGCGGGTCCCCACAACCAACTTCCATGGGATAAAAAAAAAGTGGGTGCTTTAAAAGTCTTAAAGGAACAAGGGTATAACAGGTGGACAAAATTATCCTGGCACACTCAGCCCAGCAGGCTGGGAATTTTAAGGAACTTCAGGTGCCCTAACCCTCTGGGTGGCAACGTAGCTCAGAAGCCCCTCACAGTGATTAGCAGCCTGCTGTTCATTCCCCCCCACCCCCCACTGGCATTGCAAGCAAATCAGCTGGCGCCATTGCTACGGACCAGCCAGGGAGCAGCTCTGCCCACAGCAACCACACAGAGTCTTCTCCCAGTGTGCAGCTAACTGGGTCAGACCAGAGGCTGCCACCAGTGCACAGCTGCCCCAGCACAGGCAGAGGAAGCGGGCACAAAGTCTGGAAGGCACGAAGGGGCACCATTCTTGCAGGATAACACACGCTGTGTGCCTGCAACCCCCGGCAGCCGCCCCATTCACACAGCTCAGGGAATTAACCCAGAGACTGCTCCCTATGTGCAGGTAACTGGCACAGGCAGCAGAGAAGGGCAAGACAACCAGCAAGCAGGAAGGGACTTTGTTCTCCCAGCTGACACATGCATCACTTGCCGGCGATAACTTCTATCACCATGAAAAGGCAGAATAATCTGGTCCTGTCCAAAATCACTGAAACAATGCCAGAGAGAGGGCCTGGTGAGATAGATATAATCAATTTCCTGAAAAAGAATTCAAAATAAAAGTCATAACCATGCTGATAGAGCTGCAGAGAAATAAGCAAGAGCTAATGGATGAAGTCTGGAGGAAGATAACAGAAATGAAACAATCAATAGAAGGACTTAAGAGCAGACTGGATGAGGTGCAAGAGACTGTTAATGGAATAGAAATCAGAGAACAGGAATACAGAGAAGCTGAGGCAGAGAGAGGTAAAAGGATCTCTAGGAATGAAAGAACATTAAGAGAACTGTGTGAACAATCTAAAAGGAATAATATTAACATAATAGGAGTAACAGAAGAAGAAGAAGAGAGAAAAAGGGATAGAAAGTGTCTTTGAAGAAATAATTGATGAAAACTTCCCCATGCTGGGGAAGGAAATACTCTCTCAGACCATGGAAGCCCACAGATCTCACAACACAAGGGACTCAAGGAGGACAACACCAAGACATATAATAATTAAAATGGAAAAGATCAAAGAAAAGGACAGGCTTTTAAAAGCAGCCAGAGAGAGAAATAAGATCACCTACAAAGGAAAACCCATCAGGCTATCATCAGACTTCTCAACAGAAAACTTACAGGACAAAAGGGAATGGCATGATATATTTAATGCAATAAAACAGAAGGGCCTTGAACCAAGAATACTCTATCCAGCAAGATCATTTAAAGTTGAAGGAGGGATTAAACAATTTCCAGATAAGCAAAAGTTGAGGGAATTTGCCTCTGACAAACCACCTCTACAAGGTATTTTAAAGGGACTGCTCTAAATGGAAGCACTCCTAAGCTAAATAGATGTCACAAGAGAAAATAAAATCACAGCAAAGAAAGTAGACCAACCAAACACTAACTAAAGGCAAAAAGTAAAACCAACTATCCACAAAAGCAGTCAAGGGAAACAAAAGAGTACAGAATAAAACACCTAACATATAAAGAATTGAGGAGGAAGAATAAGAAGGGAGAGAAATAAAGAATCATCACAGACTGTGTTTATAATAGCTTAATAAGGAAGTTAAATTAGACGATTATATAGTAAAGAAGCTACCCTCGAACCTTTGGTAACCATGAATCCAAAGCCTAAGTACATATCTATCAATAATCACCCTAAATGTAAATGGACTCAATGCACCAATCAAAAGACAAATGATAATAGAATGGATAAAAAAGCAAGACCCATCTGTATGCTGCTTACAAGAGACTCACCTCAAACCCAAAGACATACACAGACTAAAAGTGAAGGGATGGAAAAAGATATTTCATGCAGACAATAGGAAGAAAAAAGCAGGTGTTGCAGTACATATATCAGACAAAATAGACTTCAAAACAAAAAACATAGCAAGAGATAAAGAAGGACACTACATGATGATAAAGGGGTCAGTCCAACAAGAGGATATAACCATTATAAATATATATGCACCCAACACAGGAGCACTGACATATGTGAAACAAATACTAACAGAATTAAAGGAGGAAATTTAATGCAATGCATTCATTTTAGGAGACTCCAACACACCACTCAGTCCAAAGGATGGATCAACCAGACAGAAAGTAAGTAAGGACACAGAGGCACTGAACAACACACTAGAACAGATGGACCTAACAGACATCTACAGAACTCTACACTCAAATGCAGCAGGATACACATTCTTCTCAAGTTCACATGGAACATTTTCCAGAATAGACGACATACTAGGCCACAAAAAGAATCTCAGAAAATTCAGAAGGATTGAAATTCTACCAACCAACTTCTCAGATCACAAAGGTATGAAACTAGAAAGAAATTGTACAAAGAAAACAAAAAGGCTCACAAACACATGGAGGCTTAACAACATGCTCCTAAATAATCAATGGATCTATGACCAAATTAAAATAGAGATCAAGCAATATATGGAGACAAATGAAAACAACAGCACTATGCCCCAACTGCTGTGGGACACAGCAAAGGCAGTTCTAAGAGGGAAGTATATAGCAATCCAGGCCTATTTAACCAAAAAAGAAGAATCCCAAATGAACAATCTAAATTCACAATTATTGAAACTGGAAAAAGAAGAACGAATTAGGCCCAAAGTTAGTAGAAGGAGGGATATAATAAAGATCAGAGAAGAAATAAATAAAATTGAGAAGAATAAAACAATAGAAAAAATTAATGAAATCAACAGCTGGTTCTTTGAGAAAATATACAAAATAGATAAACCCCTAGCCAGACTTATCAGGAAAAAAAGAGAATCTACACACATAAACAGAATCAGAAATGAGAAAGGAAAAATCACTACAGACACCACAGAAATACAAAGAATTATTAGACAATACTATGAAAAATTATATGCTAACAAATTGGATAACCTAAAGAAATGGACAACTTTCTATAAAAATACAACTTTCCAAGACTGACCCAGGAAGAGAAAATCTGAGCAGACCAATTACCAGCAATAAAATTGAATTGGTAATAAAAAAACTGCCAAAGAACAAAATCCAGGGACCAGAAGGATTCACCGCTGAATTTTATCAGACATTTAGGAAAGACATAACACCCATTCTCCTTAAAATTTTCCAAAAAATAGAAAAGGAAGGAATACTTCCAAACTCATTCTATGAAGCCAGCATCACTCTAATACTAAAACCAGGCAAAGACACCACAAAAAAAGAAAACTACAGACCAATATCCTTGATGAGCCAAGATGCAAAAATACTCAACAAAATATTAGCAAACTGAATTCAACTATACATCAGGAGGATCATACATCATGAGCAAGTGGGATTCATCCCAGGGATGCAAGGAAGGTGCAACATTCGAAAATCCATCAACATCATCCACTATATGTATAAAAAGGATAAAAATCACATGATCATCTCCACAGATGCTGAAAAAGCATTTGACAAAATTCAACACCCGTTCATGATAAAAACTCTCAACCAAATGGGTATAAAGGGCTGGTACCTGAACATAATAAAGGCCATATATGACATACCCACAGGCAACATCATACTTAATAGTGAAAAGCTGAAAGCTTTTCCTCTAAGATCGGGAACAAGACAAGGATGCCGAATCTCCCCACTTTTACTCAACATAGTTCTGGAGGTCCTAGCCTTGACAATAAGACAACACAAACAAATAAAGGGCATCCAGATTGGTAAGGAAGAAGTTAAAACTGTCACTGTTGGCTGATGACATGATATTGTACATAAAAAACCTAAAGAATCCACTCCAAAACTACTAGAACTAATACCTGAATTCAGCAAAGTTTCAGGATAAAAAATCAATATACTGAAATCTGTTGCATTCCTATACACTAATGATGAACTAGCAGAAATAGAAATCAGGAAAACAATTCCATTCACAATTGCATTAAAAAGAATAAACTACCTAGGAATAAACCTAACCAAGGAAGTAAAAGACCTACATCCTGAAAACTACAAGACACTCTTCACAGAAATTAAAGAGGACACTACTAAATGGAAATTCATCCCATGCTCTTGACTAGGAAGAATTAATATTGTCAAAATGGCTTTCCTGATTAAAGCAATCTACAGATTCAACGCAATCCCTATCAAAGTACTGACAGCATTCTTCAACGAACTAGGACAAATAGTTCTAGAATTCATATGGAACCACAAAAGACCCCGAATACCCAAGGTAATCCTGAGAAGGAAAAATAAAGCAGGGGGAATTATGCTCTCCAACTTCAAGCTCTACTACAAAGCTACAGTAATCAAGACAATTTGGTACTGGCACAAGAGCAGACCCATAGAACCATGGAACAGACTAGAGAGTCCTGATATTAACCCAAGTATATATGGTCAATTAATATATGAAAAAGGAGCCATGAATATACAATGGGGAAATGACAGCCTCTTCAATAAGTGATATTGGCAAAACTGGACAGCTACATGTAAGAGAATGAAACTGGATTACTGTCTAACTCCATACACAAAAGTAAACTCGAAATGGATCAAACATCTGAATGTAAGTCATGAAACCATAAAACTCTTAGAAGAAGAAAACACAGGCAAAAATCTCTTGACTATAAACATGAGCAACTTTTTCATGCATATCTTCCCAGGCAACGGAAACAAAAGCAAAAATGAACAAGTGAGATTATATCAACCTAAAAAGCTTCTGTACAGCAAAGGACACCATCAGTAGAGAAAAAAGGCATCCTAGAGTATGAGAGAATATATTCATAAATGACACATCTGATCAAGGATTAACATCCAAAATATATAAAGAACTCATGTGCCTCAACACCCAAAAAGCAAATAACCCAATTAAAAAATGGGCAGAGGATCTGAACAGACACTTCTCCAAAGAAGAAATTCAGATGGCCAACAGGCACATGAAAAGATGCTCACATCACTAATCATCAGAGAAATGCAAATTAAAACCACAATGAGATATTACCTCACACCGGTTAGGATGGCCAACATCCAAAAAACAAAGCACACATGATGGCGAGGATGTGGGGAAAGGGGAATCCTCCTACAGTGCTGGTCGGGATGTAAATTAGTTCAGCCATTGTGGAAAGCAGTATGAAGGTTCCTGAAAAAACTAAAAATAGAAATACCATTTGACCCAGGAATTCCACTCCTAGGAATTTACCCTAAGAATACAGGATCCCAGATTCAAAAAGATAAATACCCCTGTGGTTATGGCAGTACTATTTACAATAGCCAAGAAATGGAAGCAAGCTAAGTGTTATTCAGTAGATGAATGAATAAAGAAGATGTGGTACATATACACAATGGAATATTATTCAGCGATAAGAAGAAAACAAATCCTACCATTTGCAACAACATGGTTGGAGCTAGAGGGAATTATGCTCAGTGAAATAAGCCAGGCAGAGAAAGACAAGTACCAAATGATTTCACTCATCTGTGAAGCATAACAACAAAGCAAAAACTGAAGGAACAAAACAGCAGCAGACTCACAGAACCCAAGAATGGACTAACCGTTACCACAGGGAAAGGGACTGGGGAGGATGGGTGGGAAGGGAGGGATAAGGGGAATAAGGGGTATTATGATTAGCACACATAATGTAGGGGGAGGGGCCCAGGGAAGGCAGTATAGCACAAAGCAGACAGGTAGTGATTCTATAGCATCTTACTATGCTGATGGACAGTGACTGTAATGGGGTATGTGCGGGGGGCTTGATACTGGGGAGAATCTAGTAACCACAGTGTTGCTTATGTGATTGTATATCAATGATTCCTTAATTAAAAAAAACCAGAAAACAAAAAACAAGAAACAATGAATCACAGTTGCTATCTCTTAGAAAACACAGATCCAAAAGCTCTTCTTTTGGGATGGCATGCTCCGCATTTAACTAGAGGGAGAGCATTCCTCATTTATTACTCCCAAAGGGAATGGAGAAAATACATCCTGCAAACAAAATCATGTATCTGATGACCAAACAGTGTCCTAAAACAAAGGTAACATTGACCATATTAGGTCATAAGTGAGATAAAGTTTGGGCAAAGGTGTGAATTTATCCTGCAAGTTGGTAGAAGATGAATGCTTATTGAATATTTAGAAGGCAATCCAACAGATAATGGCTACCCATCTTTGAGTACATCAGGGAGTTTCATAAGAAAAATTAGAAATTTCTATGCAGTGCTATTCCCCCATAGCTGTGGCCTTGAGTTGGGGCTGTGGTGATCGCTGAGAGACAAGAACACTGTGGGTTCAAGTGCAGGAGCCTCACCCTGTTATCAGAGTCCATCATCTCCACCATAGGCATTATATTATTATTATTATATTACTATATATCCCACTTCTGTATATTTCTTTTATAAACACTAAAGGATGTTACTTTTTTTCATCTCTACATTCTTAGAAGGTTACCTCTGTAATGCTCAGAAAAATCTTTGTGGTTATTTGGAAACATAGCAAAAAGAATTCTTTTTGGAATGTTAAAAATAAGTAGATATTTAACCACAAAACATTGAAATGTTTCAGGTGATTTTAAAATACAATAATTCAACTGATTATCCCTGGTGGGATATATCCTAATGGCAAAAAGAAACTCCAAAGAAATCATTAACAATATTGAGTGCCTATATTGTTACTATTAATATTGGCATTGTTTTTCTGAAACTAGTACATGTCCAATAAAACAACTAAGAATTATGCTAATGTCACTAGGACTAGGATTTTCATAAGTGATCAGAGATAAAATATAAAATCAAGAAGTATAAACTCTAACTTCTTTTTCAAATTGTATCATTATGCTCATTGGATATTTTTCTTTTAAAAAGTGCTTATTTTCTACTTCTGTCTACTAAAACTGAGCCAAACCCAGGAGCAATGAACAGTCCTGGTGTGTATCCCTGAGCGCTCATATTGTGGTCTCTAAGCATCATTTCCTCTAAGGCTCTTTGGAGAAGTGATTGCTTCAGATCTGGTCCAGGAAATAGGCAAGATAATCCTGGAATATCTTATCATATCAGAAAAGAAGAGAATCCATTTCAGACCACTGAGTTTGTGTCAAAGGTATCAGTATCCTATCTGAAGAGCCCCCCCCCCACTCATCAAAGATGGGAGAGTTTGATTTTCAAAAAGAACAATAACTTCAAAGAAATTAAGCGTATCAAATATCTTATTATTCATGAGTTCAAAATGATACTGAATAGAAAAACCATCACTGGTCACTGTTGTCTGATGCTAAGGAACAAATTCACTGTTCTAAAACTGGAAAAGAATTTAACATTTGTCTTATTTTTCCTGTATCAGTTGTACTGAGGGGTAATCATATAGCTCAAGAAGAAGTCTTACCTTATAGTACTCCAGCTAACAAATGGAGGATTCATATAATATCATTTCTCAGCCCCTCATAAAATAATGGATGAAGGCATTGATCATTAATGGTTGCTAGACCATTCAATGGAAAACTGGTGGGAAACTCTAAAACAAAGAAAAAACTGACAAGACCTGACTCTAAAATAAATTTTTACATCACAGAAGGAAAGGTAATTAGACATTATGTGTCTCCTGATGGAGATACACAACTATGAGTTATTCTTGCCAAAAAAAGGAAATTTAATCTGATAAAGCCTCTAGACCTAATTGTCAGTTTTTAAGAAACATAGAAGACAGAAGAATGTGTTAAATGACATCATGAAGATACAATTAGCAAAATTTACAGGGAAAAGGACATGATTTTTTTGTCTCTTCAAGAAATGAATTGCAAAGGGAAATAGAGGAAATCTGTGGTTCAGAGTTATATCAGCCAGATGCAATGTGCACCTACAGATCAACCATAAAAAGACATAAAAACAACCATAAATATATTTTGAGGTACTGTTGAAAATTTGAATAAAGATTAAATATTTTATGATATTAACAAACTATTACTAATTTTTCAGGTATGCTGTGAATAAGTTTTAAGAGTCCTTAACTTTGAAAAATATTATATAAAATATTTTAGATGAAATGGTATGTTGTCAAGGATTTTCTTAAAAATAATCTAGTTTGGGAGGGAGGGATTAAAGAGGTATTTACCCAACAAGATTGGCCATGAATTAATGATAACTAAAACTAAGTGATAGGTGCATGAATGTTTATTATACTGTTCCCTACTTTTGCGTGTCTTTAATAATTTTATAACAAAATGGTAAAAATTTTAAAAGCTCTAAAAACCATTATTTAAATGCTTAACTTTTGTTTTTATATTTTATTTTTACATTAACAGAAGTTAAAAGACAGTTCTGCTGATGTTTCTGTGTCATTGTCTAAGGTAGTTTTATATATTCCAAATATTATGAAGGAAAATTTGATTAACACCTTTCTGGCCCCTTTAATGATTAGACAATAGAACTGATGTCTCAGTGACTCTTATAAAGCCACAAATGAGACAATAAAGGAAAAGATAGGTTGGTGCCACTTTCAGTTTGCAAACAGCTTTTTACATGAGTGGTGCCTTAAAATACCTTGCTTTGAGGACCACACTTGGTGGATATAAAATGATGAAAGAACTATCCTTAGCCTGCTCCAGAGGAGGTGGGAAGGATAGTGTAGCATTTTATCCAAATGCCATAAAATCAGTGACTTCTGCTGTGTGGCAGAGGAGAGAGAATTTTCAGGTCTTTCTCAACCTGAACGATGCTCTTATCCTGCTCCCCTGACAGAAGACAGTGATCTACAGATGTCTTCCCACTACCTCTGTGTGAGGAGGGAGAAAGAAGGTCTAGTATTGGAAAGGAATGAGCTGAAAACTTTGAGGGTCCTACCCGGCCAGAGTGGCTGGAGCACAGAGAACGAAGCCGGGAGGGGCAGGAGAGGAGCCTGGCCTAAGTGGCAGGAGCCAAAGCTCATGGAAACCATGGCCTCTGGGAGAGGTCTGCATGCTGCTGCACGGGCAATCAGAAGCCACTGTTGGGGTTTTAAGCCGGCAAGTGCAGTGACCACACTTGCTTGTTAAAAACTCCCCCTCACAGCATTAAGGACAAGGGATGGGAGTGGGCAAGCCCGGAAATCAGGGCAGGAATGTCATATTCTCACTAGGCATGATGGCAGCTGATAGAGGTCATGGAAGTGGAGGGAAGTAGACAGATATAGATATTTTGGAGGTGGAATTAACAAGGATTGTTGATATATTGTTTATGGCAGATCAGAGAGAAAAATTTCAAGGGTGGCTCCCAGATTTGGTGGCCTGATTGCCAGAAGGAGGAATGTGCAATTGACTAGAGGAAGAGTACCAGAAAAGAGGCAGGAGATCAAGAGTCAGGTTACACACATGTTAAGTTTGTGACGCTGCTTAGATATCCAAGTGACATGCACATGGTGCTGTGGAATAGAAGTTGGGATGTGAGTCTATAGTAAAGAGCCATTATCATCAGAGTGGAGGGATTGGTAATGGCTTACAATGCTGATAAGAGCAGGAGACTAGGTGGAGTAATAGGGAAAAAAGCACCTGGAGTTAGAAGCCCACTCAACTGACAAGATCCATCATAAGGGGGCTCTTAGGCTGTGGCCACCTAAGACCAGCTCCAGCCGCACTAGGGTGCAGACTGCCCTGCTGGTCGGTTTTTCCATGAGAAGGTTTTGCTCATGAGAAGCCTTCTCAGCTTACTGAGGAAGTTTCCTACGGTGGAACTGTTCTTCTGCCATCCTAGAGGCACTGGTCCTGACCTTTCAAGACAAGGATGGTCCAGAGAAAGACCAGGATTGGGGTAGAGCTTAGTGAGTTCTTTGGATAGTCTTCAGGAAACGAACAAAACTTTTGTCTTTGTTAAGGGAAACTCTTACCCACCATTATTGTGAAAAGTAGAACATAATCTGTGGCACCATCCAGTAAGTCTAAAAAGTTGCTGGAAATCATAATCATATCAAGGTGAGGAAGTGCTGGGACCTCTTCAGAACACCTAGTGCTTTCTTCATGCACAGATGTAGCCCAGATATTCTACTGTGACACTCTCACACTTTCAGATAAATATTAGGTTAGGGTTTAATGCTGCGAACGTGATCCGAGTCTCATAGAATGTCAGAATGAGAAAAGTAGTCCAAATAAACATCTGTTTCTAATCTTTTTAGTATTTCAAAACTCTTTGAATTCATGATGGACACTGGATCCTCACCCATGGAAAATAAAAATCACATTAGGAACAACTCACGCACAATTTTAATAAGTTTGAAGAATCCCTGATATACACGGATCCATTTAGGGGTCAGTGGATTTCTGACCGAGACCCTTGGGTTCAGGAAGTCATATAAGATGTGTTTTAACAAACACGGGAAGATAAATGAGGCAGTCTAAGGATAACTGGCATCCTCATGCATATCTTCCAGGGTGTCCTGGCCATGGAAAAGATTGTACGAAGTCTGTGTGCATATGGAGCTGTTTTAGGAACTCACAGATCATCAGAGGAGGGTAGCCCAGTTGAAGATAGTTTGGAAAGAAGCAAATTTATCCTCTTTTTCCTTTACTAAAAACCTCAAGGTCCCTTGAAGCAAGCAGCAGGAGGGAGAAGAGCTCCCTGGCACTGACGCACTTTGCTTAAGAGGCCCTGGGCATCAGCCAAGTATAAGGAGGAGCCCACTGGGCAGGGATTCAGGCTTTGTCTTGGAGTGAATTCTGTCACGCCCCATAGGACATCTCTCCATCTGAGAACGACCTGCCCTAAGGGATGCCTTTGCCAGGCCCCCATGGCCCCGAGGCAGCAGGGACCCAGGAAAGGTTGTCCGCCAAGTTCAGAGTGAAGGGGCTTCAGTGGTTTCCTGCCGTTGGTGATGTGGTGGGCTTGGCAATCAGAAGGACAGTCTTGAGCATCCAGGATGAACCAAATACAAAACACAAGTCTGAGTGCAGCAGGAGTCTGCGATGGAGAAGAAGGGGGGTTTTATCGAGATGCAGCAGGAGGAGCCATTGAAGGCCCACACCTACTTTATGAAGCTGAAGACCAGAATTGTATCTCCTTCCCACCAGTAGATACCAGGAAACCTGGGATCTTATGCCAAGAAGAGGATAGTGGCCTCTTTGTAAGGATTAATTCTGAAATCCTTTCGCAGACAGTGCAAGTGAGGTGAGAATGGCCTTGGGGTGGTGCAGGCATTTCAAGCTCTCCCACTCACATTCTGGGTAAACCTGCTTTATGCCTCTCCCTGTGCCTCTCGCATGGAAAGGGTATTCTAGAAAGGCTCACGTCATTTACAAATATTGTGCCTAGTCTTTGTTGTTTCTCAGTCCTTTAAGAACCACACGGAGCCACAGCCCAGGACCCTGGATGCTCAAGAAGGGTGTGCTCACTTTCCCTTAGGAGAGACACCCATGATTAACATGCAGAACAGGAGCACTTTCATGAACTTGAAGAGAGCTAGTTAATTTTTTTAAATAGTCATATTGCCTTCAATAAGTGAGGAAAGGGAAACTGAGGCCAGAGTGGACATGGGATTCTATGTTCACTTCTTCAGGTAATGTGGAGCTGGACTTGGCGTGGCGTCTGCAGTCAGGGCGAGCAGGCAGCACACAGCATCACCTCCACGAATACAGCTGGTGCAGAAAGCTCCCGCTCAACTCTGTTTTGCTAGTGCAGTGAATTCGGAGCTTCTTTCTTACACCAAATCCTTTAGGTTAAATATACACTGAAAACTGTCCTTCCTCTTCCTGGCTCGGGAGGTCATGAAGGCACCCCTGTGGAATCCCTTCAGAACTTTGGAGACAGGAAGGTAGCAGGAAGAATAAGGTGATAGCAGAGGGGACATGAGACAGTACAGGTTTTTGAGATGGATGGAAAAAGAAGTTTTCCTATAGAAAAAGCAAGCACTGTTTTATTTTACGGCTCTATTGAGACCCTTCCTGAGAAAGCCAGCCAGGTCTGTGATTCTTGAACTGGGTGGTTCCTGTGAGCAAGCAGTGGAATGTGCTCCATGGGCCCGGAGGAGAAGGCAGGAAGAGGAGGGTGCTGCCAGCACGCACGCTGTGTCATTTAGGCTCACCCAGGGAGCGATCTGACAGCACAGCCCTGCCCGGTACCACGTGATGGCTTCTGCAAGTGCTGTGCAGTAGGAAGATGTGCCAGGGCGCCCGTTCTCCAGCGTCCCCTTCCTAGGAGTGCTTCCAGGCAGAACATTGCCTCGCTCTGAGGAAGGAGTCCCACGCATGGGAACTTGGCCCACAGAGCATTTATGATCCATCTGAGGGACTGGAGACATTTAGGGGCAAGACAGATTGGGCCCATGAGGTTGAGGAAAAGGCATGGGTTACTGCTTATCAGGGAAACCCCACTCCCCTACAAGTCTGTGAGTTAGGGACAGCTCAAGGCCTTTCTTTCAGCAGTTTAGGAAGGAAGGGACAAGAAGAGCCACTGGTGCCACTTTGTGGTATCACTGGGCCCTCCGTGAAGGAGAGAAAACGGAGGATGTTTTCAGTCTCCTAAACAAGATAAGTGTCAGTACTTCTTCCTCCAGGCTTGGAGAAAGCTCATTGCTTGCTGCACGCATTCAGTGCAACTTTGAGTGTCTACTGCGTACCAGGCCCTGTGTCAGGGACAGGGGCAACACGAAGCCACGTGAAACACTCCCAGGGGCCACGGGGAGTCCTGTGGCAGTCGTTAACCTGCCCTTTGGCTTTTTATAGCACTGCCATTTGAACTTCGAGAAACCTACTGCTCAAGGGTGGGGGGGCATGGGCCTCTCTTGTCCTCTGCTCTGGTATTGGTTCCACTGACAGCTATCGGAAGCATTACAGCAAGAAGCCTCCATGCCCGAGACCAAGGCACACTTGCCACAAATATTCTGATTATTTGCTTCAAAGAGCAGACAGCCTTCGACCTTTGGGGAATCCACACATGGGGAAGCTTGCAGGGGCCCGGGTGTCCTCACCTGCCTGGGGGCCTTCCCCCCTTGCTGCCTAGGTGGCCCTGGAATTAGCTAGTCCCCCACCCTGCTCCAGGGCCTTTCTCCTTTGCCCTAACTGGCAGGCACCCTGTTACCATCTCACAGACCTTGATATCTCAGACCCCTTGCCAGCCAGTCAGCTGTGAACAGGACCCACTAAGTAGGAGAAGGAGGGTTGATAGAAGTTATGGAATTGCTGATTTCTTCATAAGTCCTCCAAAGTTCTCTTTGGTTTCTTAAGAGGATTTCAGTGAATACAGACATTTATTGTAAGCATTTAATAAAAAGTTTATTTTGCTGATCAGTGTGTCATCTCACGATCTCATTTTTCCCAGGGACACAAGGTAAGGAAATGACCAGAAAATGAGAGAAAATGGAGAATGCCAGGATTTACTTACCTTCACCTCATAAGAGTTTATCTAGTTCCTATAATATTTTGAAGCCCTTACGGGGACTACACACCTTTCAAGAAATGCATGACATGGGGTCACTGATCTCTAATCATTATTTTTATTACTTTGTTCAATGCTTTTTAAAAATTAGTATACTAATATCAGATAAGTTCAGCAACTAAGATGGGAAATAATCCATTAAATTCCATCCCAACATGCTGTTAGTTCTCAGCTAACCACAAAGCCTGACCATCTTTGCACTGCTGCGTGTTCTATAAAATCTTTGTCTGCATATCTGAATGTTTTATCTAGAGACACCACAGGTTATGTTTGACTTTGCAGCCATTTACTTTTTATTAAACATTATAATAGATTATACTATAAAAGTTTCCTATGTTGCTTCATAGTTATTTCTTATTTTTAACTTCATTTATACTCACATATGTACCTGTAATTTCACTTTAATGGGACACTATCACACATGTTGGGTGTTTTGTACGACTTACTTTTCTCCTTTCTCCTCCTCCTCCTCCCTGCCTTGTCAAACTGCTCACCTCGCAGCTGGCCTCAAAGTTAGCTTTCTTACCAATGCGATATAAATTCTTCCTTACTTTCCTCCAGGCTCATAAAATATAATCATACACACACATGCCCACACACATGCACACACTGAGAGTCTTCTGGCTTTGTTTTACAAAAATGAGATCATAGAATGCCGATTTTTTGGCATCGTTCTTTTCTTGCCCAATAATAACTCTAATTCATTCTTTGTGATGGCTTTCTAAAATTCCATGGAGTGGATATATCATAAATTATTCATCAGTATCTCTATTAATAGTCACAGAAAATGTTTACAATTTTAAAATCTCCCAACAACACCTTGTATGGATATTCCTTACATCTAGCCTTATGATATTGATATTTTATTTCTATGGGAAATATTCCCATGAGTGGGATTCCAATTTATTTTACTTTTTAATAGATATGGCCAGAATGCTTTTTTCAAGAAGGCTATAAATATTCACATTTCCACCGGCAAATGGGAGATTACACTCTTCTCTTCATGCCTGCCTGACATTATGGATGTAAATCATATATCATTGTTAACTTGCCATTTTCCCCATACTAGTGAATTTGAATGTCCTTTCGTGTATATATATACCAAACATTTGGAGTTGCTTTCCTGTGACTTGATATTTACACCCTTTGCCCACTTTTCTACTGGGTTGTAGGTCCTTTTGGTGTCAAATTGTAAGAGCTGTTTATAGAGTATAATTTTTATTTTCATTTTTTATTGAAGTATAGTTGATATTTTTACTGAAGTAAGTTGATATTGGTTTATTTTGACACCAGATTTCAAATATAATTTGTTTTTCTATGTTTCGTTTTTTCTAAAGAGAAAAGAGGGGCTGGAAATGAAGTTAGTAATTGATCATGCTACATGAGGAAGCCTCCATAAATCCCAATAGCATGAGGTTCAGAGACCTTCCAGGTTGGCAAACATGCCCACACCAGGAGGATGACGCACCTAACTCCACAGGGCCAGAAGCTCTGCCCGCAGGACCCCCCTCACCTTATGTGCCTCTCCATCTGGCTGTTCATCTGTAGCCTTTAGCATATCCTTTGATAAGCTGGTAAATGCTGTTTCTCCGAGTTGTGTGAGCCGCTCCAGCAAATAATCTAATCCAAGTGGGAAGAAGTCACGGGAGCCTCCAGTTTGCAGCCTAGATGGACAGAAGTCGCGGGTGACCTGGGGACCTGTGACTTGGGGTTGACAGCAGTGCGGGTGGTCTGGTGCACCTGGGCCCTTGACATGCGGGGTCTGACCCTATCTCCATGTAGATAGTGCCAGAATTGACTTTAATTGTAGGACACCCAGCTGGTGTCACAGAATTGCCTGATGGGGGAAAAAAACCCACATATTTGGTGACTAGAAGTGTCAGAGAGTTCTGTGTGAAAGCAAAGGAGAAGGACACAGGTGGAGAACTGTAGGTGTTTCCAGCACACTGGCAAATACCGTTTTATCACAAACAGCTATGTGTTTTTACTAAGAAAGAAGGGAGAATGGTCACTGGGTAATAAACATTCTCTCCCATAGGATTCTAATTGGAATTGCACTAACCATGCAGTATAAAAATTGGAAAGACAAATATTTTATGAAATTAAAATATCTAATTCATAAAGTTTATGCTTTCTCATTGCTCTGCATTTATCTTTTCTCCTCCAATATGATTTTATAATTTTCTTTATTTTAGGACCTCTGCCTTTCACATTAAATTTATTCCTGGCTCTTGATAGTTTTTTGGAAATGTAAACGAAATTGATTTTTTAATATTTTCATTTGCAGATTTGTTTAATTGCTAATAAGGAGAAGCTGTTGAATTTTGTATGTTTATCATATATCCAGCCAACTTCCCAATTTTTTTTTCATTAGGCAGCATTTTAAAGAGAATCTTATGGGCTTTTTAGATATAAAAGTACATTGTCAGTGAAAATGCATGCTATTATTACTTGTTTTCCAATGTTCCTGTGAATTATTTTATCATATTGTGTTACTGCATTAACTAGAATATACGTCATATTGGTTTATAATACAGATAGTAGGAATTCATGATAGTCAAGATTTTGACTGAAATGATTTTGTTTCACCATGTAGAATATTTTCTGTTGGTTTTTGATAGGTAGGTTTTTCAAGTCATCATCAAGTGGTTACAATTTATTCTTAATGAAGTCATAGTTTTTACTAAGAGTGACTTTAGGTTTTCTAAATGCCTCTGAAGGACTTATTGATATGGTCATAATTTTTTCGTAATTTATTGATGTTCTGAGTTATGTTGATACATTTGCAATACATGAATAAACCCAAATTGGCAATAGTGCATTAATCTTTGAAACCATGGAAAATATTAAATTATATTTGCTCTTTAAAAAACTTTTTTGCTCCTTTAGTCATACATAATATTGGTTTAGATTTTTTTAAATATTGGTTGATGCTTTTAAAAGTAATCACTTTACCAGAATTCAGTGTTAAAATTATGCTGGCTTCATAACTTTAGTCATGGGACCCTTTCCATCTTTTTATATGGTTCAGAGTTGACAGTTTAAAGAAAAATGATATCATCCAGACTTTAAAGTGTAGATGAAGCTTAGCTGGGAAACCAGCTAGACTTGGAACTTTTTGTAATGAAAACTCTTTACATTCCTTTCTGAGCCTTCTATGGTAATTACTCTGTGTACATTCTCTGTTTCACTTTGGGTCAATTTTGACAGTTTATGGTTTGTTAGGAAGTTAACTATTTCCTCTAGATTTTCAAATTTGTTTTCCAGAGGTTATTTAAGGTATTATATTTTAGTTATTTTTAGTTTCTTCCATATCTCTGATTATGTTTCCTTTCCATTCTTGATTATGCATTTTTCTTTTTTATTTCAACCTTTATTTTGAATTTTTTATCATAATTAAACCTATGAGGAGTTTGTCTATTATACTGTATTTTCACAAAACTAGCCTAGGACTTATTTACCCTTTCTCCTATTGTTTGTTTTGCTTCTTTATTATTATTTCACTTTTATCTTACTAATTTCCTCTCCATATTCTCTTTTGGTTTACTCTATTGTTTCTCTTATTTTCTATGATACAGACTAAGTTTCATTATTTTTAATCTTTATCTCTTAATAAAAACATTTAAGTTTCTAAATTTTTCTCTGAGTACAACTTATGCTAACTTTCAGTTTTTATTGCCTCTTTGTTCCAGAGTTTGTCTAAGGTTATATTTCTTAATTTCTAAGTATTAATTTTATCACTTTCTATTACTTATTCTAACTTCACTGGATGATAATGAGAAACATGAGCTTTAGAATCTCTCCTTTTTTCCATCTAACTTAGAAAATATTTTTTATTACCTGTGTATTCATAAGTTCCTTTATGTTTTCAAGTTTTGTTACCTATGACTGATTTTGGAAGTTGTATTAAGATCGTCCACTAATATTACCTTTTTACATAATTCTTCTTCTATTTCTGATCGGGTTTGCTTCATATATTTAGCCACTATTACTTTGTACACAGACTTTTGTGAGTTGTGTTTGTCTAGATTGTCTGAGGAGCAGACACCAAGATAGGATTAAATATGGATGGAAGATGCAGAGGGAACTGGGGAGTCTGGAAGAGGCATCAGACTCCAAGCAGAGGAGACAGAGGAGGGAAGATGCAGAGGGAGTGGGGAGTCTGGAAGAGGCATCAGACTCCAAGCAGAGGAGAGAGTGGAGGAGGTTGAGTTGAAGTGTTCCAGATCACCCTGAAGTCTCACAAAAAGTTCAGCAAGCCTGCCAGGAAGTCCTGACCCAAAGGTGTGTGTGGGAGGAGGCTTGTGTCTTCTGGTAACGGGCCTGCCCTGTTACCCTGTTCTCTGGGGCATTGCTGGGGAACGGCCTCTGGGACACCTGGCCCCACCCAGGTCGGTGCTGGGGTCTGAAGGGCAGCAGCTGATGGTCATGGTCCCTCATGCGCCCTGTAGCTGGAGGTCTGCGAGATGGATTCTGATGACAACCACTTACATACCCCTTCTTCAAAAAGAAACATATTCCACTTTAATTAACTGAGTGTTTTAGCATTTTCCAAACCTACAAGACCGTAGTATCTTTTTTCCTTTAGAACCCCAGGAGCATGCTATGGGAAATGCCCTCTGGTTATATGTCCTCATGCATTGTCCTTGATCATGTTGAAATATTTTACCAGTGATATCCATGAAGACAGAGAAAGCATTTACATTATGTTCATAGCTGATAAAGAACAAAATGGAAAACAAATCAAATAGATTTACAAAAGTTCCTCTTCCTGTGTGCCAATTCACTTCTAAAGGCATTTTTAAGTCATTGGCTCACAAATCCAAAGTGAGAGAGCCTGTTATAAGTTTAAAATCCCTGGATACATTCCTGCCAAGATTGGGCATGTATAATGAGGCATACATTTTTCCGAGCTGATATTCACTCCGTGGATATCTGAAGTTTTTGAGACAGTCAATCCCCATCCCAACCGCCCCACCCCAGGATCTTCAAAAGTGCTCGTGTTAACTGCTTAGATGCCATGCAACTCTACATACACCTGCCACTTCTCACTTTGATTTTGTGCAGATTTAAATGACTGTAAACCCAGTCAGCCATTCATGGCTTATGACAGAAGTTTCCTTGACAATAATGCCCCCTTGTTCTCCCTTTAAGTTCTCTAACTCTTAGCTTCAGACACCTTAGTCTAATGAACTAAAGCCTAAAAAGTGAGCGTAGTAGTCTAGTAACACTTCATACTAAGGTTGATCTTTCAGCTACTGAGAAGTCTCTTTTCCTCATCTGGCCTGTTATTGTTGATTGCATAGGCCCAGACCTTTTCATTTATTGGTGATTTGCTTTTATCCTTGAGAATAATTCCTCCTGTCAAATGATTCATTGCAGGGGCATTTGCTGTACCTGTCATTTCCTCACCACTTTCAATTTTAAAACAGAGGAAGTTTTTCTTGTAATTGTTAAATCTCTGATATGAACACTTTCAATATTTTCTCTGTGATACTTTTCAAATATTATGGGTTGAAGTATGTTCTTCAAACAGCTCAAAAATAACAACAATGGCTGAGTCTAAAAAGAGTCTGCAGAATTACTCCAATGTACATCTGAAACTAATAGGATATTTTACATCAGTTGTACTTCCAAAAAAGTCTTTAAGCAAACTAAAAACTAAAATGAGTATTAAGACCACTGATGTCATCTATTGGTGGCTGTGGGATCTAAAACAATTTGCTCTGGAAAAAACTTAGCTTGTGTTTATCGAAGTTTCATTGGTTGAAAACTTGTCAGGAGCACTGTATCTGTATGGCTAAAAGGATTACAGATGCCACATTTGCCGCCAGTCCCTCTGGGAGAGGAACCCTCTAAATACAAACAGGGGGAAAACGGCGGCTCTGGACTTCAGCCAACAAACCAGTTCACCCCTAAAATCTTTAAACCAGCTTTGATCTGCTGCACAGCCTCACTGATGACGTGGGTTTTATTTTTAACCTGATTCATGTAGCTTTAGTCTTTCCCAAAAGGTACCAACCCTCTACTGATAATCTGGCATCGATACATGCAATTTCTGGCTTCATTCTTAGGTATAAACAGTACATCCTAACTTGGTGATGACATTCTGCCTGAGGTCCTGGATCTCCTTTTATTAAAAGGCTAGTTTTTCTAATTTCATTAAAAGATGATAAACTTAACCTGGGCATCTGGTTCTTCTAGAACATGCATTTAGTTGGATGGTTCTTAGATTCCTCCTCAAGTATCTGGTGGGACTCTCGCAGATACTTCTTAGCATGTGCATAGTGGTTCAAATCTCTTGTAGAAGAAATTAAATTAACCTCTAGTCTCCACAGGGCTATGGCATTCCTTCTTTTCCCACCGGGAGATAATTTGGGCCCCATTTATTGCTGTAAGTCCACCTCAGTCTTTATGATGAATCTTTATTCAAGGCAGCAGAAAAGTAAGAAATAATTTACACAACATTCCCATATTTGGGGGCTCAGCATCTCTCCTCTCAATGCAGTCCTGTGACCCTGTGTGTCTGTTCTGAGATCCGGGCTCCGGTCCTGTTGCTGTGACTCCATCTATGCCTTGTGCCACTTTTGTAAGTAACTCTGTAAAGAGATGATATAAAATAATGTCAAGAGTACCTGATCAGACCATAGGACACAATGAATAAAGTGAAAAGACAACTAAGGAGTTAATATCCAGAATACATTGGTACAACATAACAACAAAAATGCAAACAACCCAATAAGAAAATGGGCAAAGGACTTAGATAAACATTTCTCTAAAGAAGATAAACAAACGGTCAATAATGTGGAGAGCGGTTGGGACGGAAGGAGCAAGAGTACAGGACAGGACTGATTGTGTTTTTGTGCCTAGTCTCCATCTAAGGCCTGAACCGGGCCTGACTCTGAAAGCACCTTGAAAAGTTCCCTAAATTCCAGGAACAAGTATCTCAGGAAGGCAGGGAGGTCTTATCTCAAGACCAGCCACCTGGACCAGATGCCCCCAGGCGTATGTGACTTAAGTATTGGATTAATGTCCCATTGTATTGATCTGTGGGCAATACTTAAGTGATTGGATTGAGGTCCTTCAGAAGGGTGTGTGAATCTAATCTGTAGGCAATTCATGTGTATATAAGTCATGCCAGAATAAAGCTTCTTTGCATTCTGCACCAGACAGTTTGCCCTCCTGTGGTCTTGAATATACAGCCCGAGGCCCCCACTCAGCAACTGTTCGACTCCTGCCCGCAGGCCCTGGCGCAATAAGGAGGAGGACATGAAATGAGCATTACTACTTACTGGGGAAATGAAAATCAAAACCACAATGAGATACCATCTCACCCCTATTAGGATGGGTATTATCAAAAACAGAAAATAACAAGTGTTAGTGAGGATTTAGAGAAATTAGATCCCTTGTACACTGTTGGTAGGAATGTGAAATGGTGCAGCTACTATGCAAAACAGTATGGCAGTTCCTAAAAAAATTAAAAACAGAATTTCCATATGATCCAGAATTCCACTTCTGCATATATACCCAAGAGAACTGAAAGCAGAGTCTCAAGGAGGTATTTGTACATTCATGTTCATAGCAGTATTATTCACAGTAGCCAAAAGGTAGAAGCAACTCAAGGGTCCATTGACAGATGAATGGATAAACAACATGTGGTATATACAAATGAAAAATATACATATTTTTCAGCCTTAAAAGGGAAGGAAATTCTGATATATGCTACTGCATGGATGAACTCTGAAGACATGTTAAATGAAATAAGCAATCACATGAAGAAAAATACTGTATGAGTCCACTTATATGAAGTACATAGAGTAGTCAAATTTATAGAGACAGCAAGCGGAATAGTGGTTGCCAGGAACTGGGGGAAGGAGGGAAGGAGGAGTTGTTTAATTGGTGTAGAGTTTCAGTTTTGCAAGGTGGATGGAGTTCTGGAGACGGACTGCACAGCACTGTGAATGTACTTGACACAGCTGAACTGTACACTTAAAAATGCTTAAGATAAGAAATTTTATATTATGTATATTTTACTGCAATTAAGAAAAAGAGTACCTGACTGGATCAAAAGACCTAAATAGATGTCCTGACTTTGGTCTTATTGTACATATCCTTAACTCCTTCAGAACATAATTGTCTCACTGTATGATGAGAAGACTAATTTATTACAACTTATATCCCAGGAACATTGAGTTAAATACAATAGTCTATGGAAAATGACTTCGTAAACAATATAGGATTATTTTACTGTAACTCTTTAAGTGTAAAGAATTGAAAATGTTTAGGTTGTCTCTAAGAAGTCAATGAATGAAGAATTTGAAAGAAATGTATAAAGTTAAAACATCCTAGGGACCTAAAGGAGGACATGGACATGCATTTCAAGTCAACACATTTCACTAAAGACTTACATACTTTAGGCAAATTCTAGATACAAGGCAGAAGAATAGTCCCCATCTTTACTGAGCATATTGAAATCAAAGAAAAAAGCCAAAGCTCCATCAAGCATTGTATTGAGGAGGGGACACAGGGAGCTGAGAGAGAGGAGGGGCGTCCTGAACCAGGCAGGCTTCTCAGAGGAAACGACATCAGACTGAGGGCTGAATGTTGAGGAAAATTTTACCAGACCGAGAGGAAGGAAATGCGTTCCAGAACAAAGGAACGACTTGTGAAAAGCTAGGAGGGTGAGAGAAAGCCTGATGTGTTTGAACTAAAAGAAATTCTTCCGAGGAGTTTGGGAGAGGAAAAGCTGAGCATTAACAGAAACCAGATTACACCAGACTCTAAGTCATATTAAGACATTAACATTTAATCCAAAGTGCAATAAGATGCCATCAGAGTGTTAAATCGGTAGCAATATCATCAGATTTTCGTTTTATGAGGATCTCCGGGGTAGTAGGGAAGAAAAGTATATCGGCGTGGGCAACCCAAACATAGAAAGGTTACACAATAATTTAAGCATAAGATGATGGAAAGAAGATAGCACAGATACTCAAGTCAAATTTTGGAAGAAGAATTGACAGGAAATAGTGTTGCATTGGAAGTTGTGGAGGAAGGACAGGAGAGATGTGATGGCTTGGGGAAGTGTAAAGGTGGTAGTATCACTCCTGGAGGAAAGGAACACATAGTGATGTGTTCAGTGTTGGATATGTTGAGTGTGAAATGCCTGAGTAGTGTGCAAATGGGATGTCTGGGTCAGTTGAGTGCCCAGGTTTAAGATGGGGATAGAAATTAGAGCCAAGACATATATGTGGGCACCATTAACATATAGAGGGTGCTGGAAGCCGTGGGTATATAAAAACAACGTGTAGAAGTATAGATGACATAGGACGATGAAAAAAAGAGGATGTGTTATATGGAAATAACATAATGGGAATAAAATATATATGAGCATTCATAAGTGATAACATAAAATACATGCAAAAGAATGAATAAGTAGTGGAAATAATGTGAAAGCGAAGGATATGTTTTCTTAAAAAGTTACATACAATTAATTGTTTGCATTTTTGGTTAGGAGAAAATGCCATATGTCCAATGTAAAATAGGAAATTAAGGAGAATAAAAGGTACAGTAAATGGAAAAATGTTTTAAAACATGGCAGAAATACATTCTAATATAATTAAATATTTTAGAGTGAATGTAAATGAATTTCAAACACTCATACAAATTGACTTTGGATTTTAAAAAATAAAGGAAGAACCTAATATACTGTTAGCAATAAACAAACTGGAAATAAAATCAAATATTTGAAACAAAATGTATTTTCCGTATAGATTCTCACTTCTATAGCACTTACTATGTGCCAGACACTATTCTAAGCATTTACCAGTATCTCCTTTTAATGGGAGAGGAAATTGAAGCTTAGAGCTTAAGCAATCAAGCTAATATCAAACAACTAGGATTTCAACCCAGGTGGTAGACTAAAATTGAGAAAAATACACAAATACGAATTGAAAGAAAGCAGGTGCTCAAATTTTAACATCTGACAAATCAGAATTCAAGACAAAAAATATCACAGTGGTCAAAAAGACACATCAGATACAGGTGAAAGAAAAAAAATTGTATTTGGTGGCTTTTAACATACCTATTTCAAACTAACAGATCAAACAAAGAAAAATAAACAAATATATAAAGATATGTTTAAATATCACTTTCTCAGAGAGGTTTTCCTGACCCATCCTTTATGAATTCACTCTTGTCACATTGGCCTAAATTCTTTAGCACCATTATTCTGCTTTATTTTTTCCCAAAGCATATATCACTACTACATGCGTGTACTATGTAATATGTTCTTACTGTTTACTTATTATCAGCTCCACTAGAGCATAAGCTTTATGAAAGGCAGGGATTTTGTTTTGTTTACCACTGTGTCTCTTATGCTTAGAACATCATCTAGCAAATAGGTATTGAATAAATATTCATTGAAAAAACTTACCAAATTAATCTAAACAATACAATCAGTAAGACTGAAGTACTTTGTATATAGCTTACTACATGAACAGATCCACAATAGATTTAGATTATGGGCTCTCTTTTGAGTGAAAATGGAATAGTCACAAAAATTGACCTGTACTAAGCCATAATGAAGTGTCAACAAATTCCAGAGAAAAATATCATAAGACAATGTTGTCTAAAAATAATGTAATAACAATAGTAATAGTAAATAATGTAAAAATAATTGTTAATAAACAAAAGAATATCTAAAAATCTAAGTAAATACTAAAAGTCACACTAAGTAATAAACTAAGCAATTAAATAGCTAATCTAAACAAAGGAACTGAATATAATAAAAAACAAATTAGCAACCAATTAATAAGTAATAAAGCACAGTACACACTAACTAAATGAAAAGGAGCTAATAAATGAACGTAAATGACTTAGCTAATAAGTAAACTAAATACCTCCACTAAATTATACACTAAATAGAATACAACCAAGACTCTTGAGATAATCACAAGAAATGCTGTATTTCCTAAACCTGAATAACTCTGTTCTTTACTTGTCAAAGTAAGGGGACATAATAAAAGCACACCTAGAGAGAAATTTGTAGTTTTAGTACATCTATTAGAAAAAAAAAAAGGTAATAAAAGCTAATGACCCCAACGTTCAACTCAGAAATTTCAAAAAAGGACATCATAACAAAGAGTTGAAGAAAGAAAATATTAAAGATGAGGGCAACTCATCTGTGGAGTATAAGAACAAAGAAAGACTGAAGGAACAAAACAGCAGCAGACTCACAGAACCCAAGAATGGACTAACAGTTACCAAAGGGAAAGGGACAGGGGAAGATGGATGGGAAGGGAGGAATAAGGGGGAAAAAGGGCCATTACAACTAGCACACATAATATAGCTGGGAGGGGGATACGGGGAAGGCAGTATAACACAGAGAAGACAAGTAGTGGTGCTATAGCATCTTACTACACTGATGGACAGTGACTGTAATGGAGTATGTGGTGGGGACTTGATAATAGGGGGAGTGTAGTAACCATAATGTTGCTCATGTAACTGTACATTAATAATAGTAAATAAATAAATAAATAAATAAATAAAATGGGAAAAAAAATAAAGAGGGCAGAAAATAATTCAATTCTGCTTCTGTTTAGGGAGAGGTTTAATATTATTTGAAAATAGACTGTAATAAATTAAAGATGTGTATTGCAAAACTTAGAGCAACTTTTAAAAAATAAAATAAAAAGTCAATAATGAACTAGTCATAATGGAATCATAACATTACTAATCCAAAAGAAGGCAAGAAAAAATTTAAAATAACAAAGAGAAAGATGGGCCAGATAGAAAACAACCTACTTATATGAACATATTGGTGTCTTCTAATGGGAGATTTGGCTTTCTGCTTTACTATGTGGTAGTCACCCCATCTGTGCACAGACCCACCCCACACATGCAGAGCTTGATTTAGCTCTTTAGTTCTCTCTTAAATACAAGAGGCAGATAAGGATCACTAGACATTTGAGAGAAATATTTACCATGAAAGATAGGGATAAAAATAGAACAAAAAAAAAAACTCAAAAGGAAGAAATCTTTAAAATGTACATAATATTTGATTCTCAAAGAAAACAGAGGAGATACTATAACCATAAAGCAAGAAACAATGTTCTCACATTCCAAGAGCAGGACCGAGCTTTTGAAAAATAAAATTATGTTAACAGAGATTTTAAAAAATTAACAGGAAGTTGAAAAAAGAAAGAAAAGAATTCTCTCAGAGAGTAGAACTGGATGGAAAACAGGAGAGAAAAAAGATAAGTAAAACAGTGGCTTCATCCAGGAGATCTAGTATCTGACTTATAGACATTCTGGAAAGGGAAAACATGAAAAGTGGAGAAGGGGGCATTATAAAAATAAATACAGGTTCTCAAACAGAAGCATCTGAGCTTCTAGACCAAAAAATGATTATACAGGGTAATGAATGAAATTTAAAAGGGCCACTCCACAACATACCAGTGTAGAAAGAGATCCTAAAATCTTCCAAAAACAACAAAACATCAAATTCAGATCAAATATAAATTACTGAGAATCAGAATGGCATAGATTTCTCAAAAAGACCACAGGAAACTTGAAGACAGTTGAGTAACATCTTCAAAATTCTAAGAGAAAATATTTCCTAATCTATAATTCTATACCCAGCGAAGCCATCAATCAAGTGAATAGAATAAAAATATTTTTCAATATTCAAGCTCTCAGAAGTGACATCTCCATTTACTCCCCTTATTACTCAAGAAGCTAATTTATTTCCACCAAACTGAGAGAGTAACCAAAGAAAGAAGTAGATTTGTCATTCAGGAATCAGGAGTCCAACACAGGAGAAGGACAGAGGGAAGCCACAGCATGGCTGGTAAGTTCCAGGCCTACAGCACAACCAGGAGAGACTGGGGCTGGGAGACAGCTCTAGGGATATGTTGGCAATGACAATAGTAAGAGTAATGTAACAAATGAAAGTTAAAAAGAGGACAAAAAGATTATTTGATGGTTTGAATACCTTGAGAGGAAATTTAAATTTCTATGGGAAATTTGGGGGAATGATTTAGTATAATATAGAAAAATGAGCCAAAAAGTAAATAAATTTAATTAATTTCATGTATTTCAAGAAAATAAATGAAATAACATTGTTTTGTATGATTCAGCTCTAAATGATAATGATGTAATCTTCTATAAAGCATATGAATGTAAACGTTCAATACTGATTTGTACAAAGTAACCATATTAAATGGGTGCAGGGACAGCATGTGTGCGAGTGTGTGTGTGTGTGTGTGTGTGTGTGTGTGTGTGTGTGTATGTGTCTGGGGACCTAGGGGAGAACGAAATCCCAATCTCATCTTTTATAAAGGGAAGAGAAGAGACAATGCCCATGTTTGAAAAATGAAAAACTGTTTTTAGAGGATGCTATTTTGAAGTAGCAAGTTATAAACCGGAAGAAACAGCTGAGAGAGTTAAAAGTGATCCCATCTGGGGAATAGGAATTAGGAATGAGAGAAGTGGGTTGAGGGACTGCTCTTTTATTATAAGCCCTACAGCCCTGCTCGACTTGCTAAGCTGTTTCTGGGTTACTTTGATAAAAAATTAAAATTTAATTACAATTAGATGAAACTGTGGGTTTGCTAATAATGAGTCATAGTTATAATACTAAAGGAGCTATCAAAAAAATGATTCCAACTTGCAGAATGAAGAAAATAAAATTAGCTTTAGCAGTGAATTAATACATGACATATTCTGGGAGAGTGATAAACTAGGTTTTAAGAAAGAAAAGGTAAGCAAAGCTGCAGTGTCCCCCACCCACACAGCAGGCTACCCAGTCATTATGTATACCCTATTTTCCATTGAAATATTGGCAGAGGAAATATTGATTTACCACTATTTTATAAGGTAATAAATTGGCAGAGGTTGTGGACTAATGAGTATACAGAATATAGGTCTGAAACTGGAAAATTTCCACCTGGATTTGAAGGGAACTGTTGTAGTTAAAAAGAATAGTTATTCATTTAATAAAAACATGAGTATCTAGATATAAAGCATTGTGCTAGACTTTGGGAGGGGAAGTGCTCCTAAAGAGGAATAGATTGCACGCTTAAGAAATTTTTTTTTCTTGTCTAAATCTGAGGGATTAACTTTAATTTGTGAACATTCTGGAGCTAAAATATTTTTATTTTTTATTTTGCTATTGTTAATATACAATTACATGAGCGATATTATGATTACTAGACTCCCCCTATTATCAAGTCACCACCACATACCCCATTACAGTTACTGTCCATCAGCGTAGTAAGATGCTATAGAATCACTACTTGTCTTCTCTGTGTTATACTGCCTTCTCCGTGTCCACCCCCCCACTACATTATGTGTGCTAATCGTAATACCCTTTTTTCCCTCTTATTCCTCCCTTCCCACCCATCTTCCCCAGTTCCTTTCCCTTTGGTGACTGGGCTTAAGAAATTTAACAATCTACTGGGGATGATATAAACACGTGGAAATTAAAAGAGAATATGTCATAGCTAGTATATCACGTCATTTAAGTGGGGTCTCAAGAGCAGCTTAATTTGACCAGATACTCCCAGATGTTTTGAATGCAGAGGGCATGTATGCAGTGGTACGTTTTTATATTTCTAAGTGTGTAGATCTCAAGGGAAAGAGAATGAGAAGGAATGAAGATACATTCTATGACATCCAACTGAACTTTTCCAAACCATTTGCACTGAATGAAGGTAAGAGAAGCCCAACTCTGAAAAAAAAGAAGAGGAAGAGAAATCGAGAAAGAGAAATTGAGAAAAAGAGAGAATACTAAGAACACCGAGACCACAGGTGGCTAAACCAGTGGTGACAACCCCCAGAGCCAGTTTTAGGAAACAAGCGAGGGAAAGGGGCTGACCCATATGCCTTGTGTATGTTGGTATTTATTCTCACAAAGCATTGCCAAGCGATGTGACATAAATCCAGTCCCACCACATGGACTGCTGCAGGGTGGCCCGTCAGTATCTTGAACTTTTCACGTACTGACTTTTTGCTTAAAATGAACAGCCTGTAAGTGGGTGCTGGCCATTTTGACTTCAGTATTTTTGTTGCAATAGATTTTCTATCTGAATTTTAATTAAGAATTGAGCTATATTTGGAAAAATTCTTTTCAAGTTTGACCTGATACTCTCAAATGTTTTTTACTTAAGTAAAGATGCTAAATGTGGCTTTCAGCAAAGCAGAGAAGATGGTGAAGTTCAGTGATAAAAAATAAAAGATAATAAAAGATGAAGATGACAAAATTTTAAAAAGAAGGAAATGTAACCACACATGGGGTGGGGAGAAAGTAAGATTGGAAGGCCCTGATAACTGGGGAGAATATTTGTCTGCCCAGAAGTGTTCTGGTTTGGGGTTGAAAGAGATTGCCATGCTGAGAAAGGGTCACAGAATGTGGCTCCAGGAATGTAAGATTTGCTGAAAACACCGGGGCATTTCAAACGTAGGTACTGGGTTGGAAAAGGGTATCTTACAATTATTTTGCTAAAGACTGCATTTAAAAACGGTAATAAAAGCAGGGTATGTGGAAACTTCAAGAAAGAAATGCAGATAACTTCAAAACTCTAACTATCTTTGTACCTATGTCTGTTAAGGATAACTGAAATCAAAGGGCTATTGCAAAGCAGGGCCACAGTGGCCATCGGTTCATCCAAAGGGGTAGATTCAGAAATGAATTAAGAAAAACAATGAGCATTTCAGTAAGGACAAACAAAACAGCAGCGGTCTGAGTAAGAAAAGCTGCACTGGGGAAGTGCTTCCTGTTACTGCTCTTTTCTGTTTTTCTGTTACAGGCCTTTCTCTGTGGTATATAGAATCTAGGAACAGAGCTAGATGTCGTTTGAGTCAATAAAAAAATCCTACCATACTAAAAGGGACTAAGTCCCCATTACGCATTGTGTAGGGCTGCTATTAATCTGATCTGAACTACCGTTTAATTATTACATATAGAGCTTTATGAAGCAGCTGTGTGAGCACTGGATGTGATGCTAGGCTGGACCAGCAACTTCCACTTTAGCCCCAGAGCCCCAGAAATCAGGCACCAGACTGGGGCACAGGGGATGCCATGCAGTGCCTAACGGAACCATCTCTGATGAGCTGAGAATGAGAAGATCATTTCTCAGTTTCCCCTTGACCAACTTGTTCTGCTTTGAGGGAGAGTTGCTGGTTCACTACACACACACACACACACACACACACACACACACACACACACACACACCTCACCCAACCCGTCTGGGGGCCCTGCTCCCCATGGAACAACACGGCACTGATGCAGGGTGTTGCTGTTCCCCGCCATGGGATGCACCTGGTCATGGTTACTCAGTAGTCTTCCTGGAAGAGGTCCCTGATGTTTCTCCCACTCTCCAAACTGTGAATTTGGCCAGGAAGTAAGGGAAAGCCCTGTGGAGCATTTAACTGAACGACCAGCTAATGCAGCTTAGGCAGGCCAGTGATGACTCATGCTTTGGAGCTCACTTCATCCCATCAGGAAAATCCATACTGTTTCCCCAAATCCTCTGAAATAAATTGCAAAGGTTTAGAAAGTCTAAAAATAAATGCTTCCCCTGTGCAGAGTTCTCACTAGGAGCAAATTCCCACCTTGGTTTTAATTTCCCAGCTAGTAATATTTTCTAAATATATGCTGCCCTGTGCCATCTCTACAGAAGCTGCTGTTAAACCTTGATTTGTGTTTAATGAAGAAACTGGGTCACAAAAGCAATGTCTCCAAGGTCACACATACAGTAAGGAAAGGGGCTAGAATTCCCACCCAGGTCCATCTGCCTCCACCTCGACTTCTTCAAGCAACATTGCCCAGTGACTTCCATGAGCATCATCCCTGGGTTCTCTGAATTATTAGAGCGCTTTAGCCTGTGCCACCCGCTTCAGCTGCCCACAGTCTGCTAACTATGATTGTTGTCTCTTGTTTTACTTTGGTTACTGCACCCTTTGCAGGGGGGTCAATGAGGGCAGAGTCTGAGGACTGGACCAGAGCTTAATTTAAGTTAGATGCAGTTGAGACTCAGAGACTCCAAGAAGGGACTAGAGGTTACTAAAAGGAAGGGTTTGGGGAGGATCAGTGAGGGGGGAGGGAGAAGGGGATAAGGGGCACTATAATTAGCACTCACAGTATAGGCAGGTCCGGGGAAGGCAGTACAGCATGGAGAAGACAAGTAATGACTCTATAGCATCTTACTATGCTGATGGACAGTGACTGTAATGGGGTTGGGGGGACTTGATAATATGGGTGAATGTTGAAACCACAAAGCTGCTCATGTGAAACCTTCATAAGATTATATATCAATGGAGCAGGATTAAAGATGGCGGCGTGAGAGGTGAGACACAGGCTTCCTTCTAAAACTGCATATAATATGAAAATGTAACTAATACAACTACTCTTGAAAGAGCAACAGGAAAGAGGACTGCAACAAACTGTATACACCTGGAGACAAGAGCAGACCTCACGGAAAAGGGTAACGTACTTAAGCTGTGCTCCTGCGGGATCCAAGCCCTTGCCCCACCCCAGCTCACCGGCAGGAGGAAGAGGTGTGGAGCAGGGAGGGAGTGGAGATCTGGGACGGCTGAATATCCAACTCTGGAGATCTGCTCTGGGAGCACAAACCTACATTTCATGGGTGTTTGCATGATACTCTCGTAATTAGGGGGTTGGAAAGCTAAGACAGGCAGAATTCCTGGAGACACTAAGATTCCAGCTGCTTGTGGAAAGCAGGGAACCATATCCAGCTGCTCTGGGACAAAAGGAAGGCGGGCAGTCTGAGAGACTTCCTAACAAAGAAGCCCTTAGCAAGAGGGCTGCTAAAGGGACAAGGATTTCACAGAGCTTACTACTCAGGAGAAAGGACAGGTAGACAAAATTGTCCAGATGCACTCTGTCCAGCAGATTGGCAGCTTTCACAATCTTCAGGTGCTCCAGCTCCCTGGCTGCTTACACAGCTCCAAGAACCCCTTCTGTAGCAGGCAGACTACTGCGCCTTTCTTCTGGCCAGCCCCACCGGGCTTACAAACTGGGAAACCCTACCCTGGTGTTAGGCCAGCCAGAGGGAAGATCTGTCTACGGCAACTAAAAATGCAAAGCACAGAGGCTTATACCTGTGTGCTTGGCCCACTGGTTCAGGCAGTGGAGACAGGCATAGCAGCCGGGAATACCAGCTTTCCTCCCCTAAGGCGCTAATATAATACCACTCCCCTGCAATCCCTGATGTTGCTTCAGGGGCTGAGCAGCTCGAGAGAGTAGAGCTTCTGGGCACTAGAGGGAGCCATACACAAATATGAAACACTAAAGGAACCTGGTCCAGAGTCAAATTGTTAATACAACTCCTGAGAAAGATTCAAATGACATTGACCTCACAACTCTCCCTGAAAGGGAGTTCAAAATAAAAATCATTAACATGCTCATGGAGGTACGGAAAGATATTCAAGAACTCAGGAATGAATTACGGTTGGAGATTCAATCACTGAAGAGCACAATGGGTGGTATTACAAGCAGATTGGATATGGTGGAGGAGACGATAAATGAAATAGAAACAAGAGAAGAGGAATACAAAGAAGCTGAGACACAGAGAGAAAAAAGGATCTCTAATAATGAAAGAATATTGAGAGAACTCTGTGACCAATCCAAACAGAACAATATTCGCATTATAGGGGTACCAGAAGAAGAGAGAGGAAAAGGGATAGAAAGTGTCTTTGAGGAGGTGATTGCTGAAAACTTCCCCAATTTGGGGAAGGAGATAGTCTCTCAGGCCATGGAGGTGCACAGATCTCCCAACACAAGGGACCCAAGGAAGACAACATCAAGACATATAGTAATTAAAATGGAAAAGATCAAGGATAAGGACAGACTATTAAAAGTAGCCAGAGAGAGAAATAAGATTACACACAAAGGAAAGCCCATCAGGCTATCATCAGACTTCTCAACAAAAACCTTACAGACCAGAAGGGAGTGGCATGATGTATTCAATGCAATGAAGCAGAAGGGCCTTGAACCAAGATTACTTTATCTGGCATGATTATCATTTAAATTTGAAGGAGGGATTAAACAATTCCCAGATAAGCAAAAGCTGAGAGAATTTACCCCCTACAAACCATCTCTACAGTGTATGTTGGAGGGACTGCTATAGATGGAAGTGTTCCTATGATTTAATAGCTGTCACCAGTGGTAATAAAACCACAGTAAAGAAAGTAGAACATCTAATTACTATGCAAATGCAAAATTAAGTTAACTATCCCCAAAGTCAATCAAGGGATAGATAACAGTACAGAATATGATACCTTATATACAAAGAATGGAGAAGGAAGAAAAAGGAGGAGGAAAAAAAAACAAAAAAAGAAATTTTAGATTGTATTTGTAATAGCATATTAAGTGAGTTAAGGTAGACTCTTAAATAGTAAGGAAATTAACCATGAACCTTTGGTAACCACGAATCTGAAGCCTGCGATGCCAATAAGTATATACCTATCCATAATCACCCTAAATAAATGGACTGAATGCACCAATCAAAAGACATAGAGTCACTGAATGGATAAAAAAACAAGACCCATCTATATGCTGCCTTCAAGAGACTCACTTTAAACCCAAAGACATACACAGACTGAAAGTGAAGGGATGGAGAAAGACATTTCATGCAACTAATAGGGAGAAAAAAGCAGGAGTTGCAGTACTTATATCAGACAAAATAGACTTCAAAACAAAGAAAGTCACAAGAGACAAAGAAGGACATTATGTAATGATAAAAGGATCAATGCAACAAGAAGATATAACCATTATAAATATCTATGCACCCAACACAGGATCACCTACATATGTGAAACAAATACTAACAGAATTAAAGGGGGAAATAGAATGCAATGCATTCATTCTAGGAGACTTCAACACTCCACTCACTCCAAAGGACAGATCAACCAGACAGAAAACAAAAAAAGAGACAGAGGCACTAAACAACATATTAGAACAGATGGACCTAACGGACATCTACAGAAGACTCCATCCAAAAGCAACAGGATACACATTCTTCTCAAGTGCACATGGAACATTTTCAAGAACAGATCATATACTAGGCCACAAAAAGAGCCTCGGTAAATTCAAAAATATTGAAATTGTACCAACCAGCTTCTCAGACCACAAAGGAATGAAACTAGAAATGAATTATGCAAAGAAAATGAAAAATCCCACAAACACATGGAGGCTTAATAACATACTCCTAAATAATCAATGGATCAATGACCAGATAAAAACAGAGATCAAGCAATATATGGAGACAAATGACAACAATAATCCAACACCGCAAAATCTGTGGGACGCAGAGAAGGCCGTGCTAAGAGGAAAGTATATTGCAATACGGGCCTACCTCAGGAAAGAAGAACATTCCCATATTACGAAACTAGAAAAAGAAGAACAAATAAGACCCAAAGTCAGCAGAAGGAGGAACATAATAAAGATTAAAGCAGAAATAAATAAAATTGAGAAGAATAAAACAATAGAAAGGATCAGCGAAAGCAAGAGCTGGTTCTTTGAGAAAATAAACAAAATAGATAAACCCCTAGCCAGACTTATCAAGAAAAAAAGAGAGTCTAGTCACATAAACAGAATCAGAAATGAGAAAGGAAAAATCACTACAGACAGCACAGAAATACAAAGAACTATTAGAGAATACTATGAAAAATTATATGCTAACAAACTGGATAACGTAGGATAAATGGACAACTTTCTAGAAAAATACAACCTTCCAAGACTGACCCAGAAAGAAACAGAAAATCTCAACAGACCAATTACCAGCAACGAAATTGAACTGGTAATCAAAATGTACCTAAGAACAAAACGCTGGACCAGATGGCTTCACCACTGAATATTATCAAACATTTAGTGAAGAACTAATACCCATCCTCCTTAAAGTTTTCCAAGGAGTAGAAGAAGAGGGAATACTTCCAAACTCATTCTATGAGGCCAGCATCATTCTAATACCAAGACCAGGCAAAGACACTACAAAAAAAGAAAACTACAGAACAATATCATCCCTGATGAACATAGACGCAAAAGTACTCAACAAAATACTAGCAAACCAAATCCCAAAATACATCAAAAGGATCATCCATCATGATCAAGTAGGATTTATTCCAGGGATGCAAGAGGGTACAACATTCGAAAATCCATCAACATCATCCACCACATCAACAAAAAGAAGGACAAAACCTACATGATCATCTCCATAGATGCTGAAAAATCATTTGACAAAATTCAACATCCATTCATGATAAAAACTCTCAACAAAATGGGTATAGAGGCCAAGTACCTCAACATAATAAAGCCTATATATGAAAAACCCACAGCCAACATTATACTTAACAGCAAGAAACTGAAAGCTTTTCATTTAAGATCGGGAACAAGACAAGGATGCCCACTCTCCCCACATCTATTCAACATAGTACTGGAGGTCCTAGCCATGGCAATCAGACAACACAAAGAAATAGAAGGCATCCAGATTGGCAGGGAAGAAGTTCAACTGTTCCTGTTTACAGATGACATGATACTGTACATAAAAAAACCCTAAAGAATCTACTCCAAAACTACTAGATCTAATATCTGAATTCAGCAAAGTTGCGGGATACAAAATTAATGCGCAGAATTCTATGGCATTCCTATACACTAACAATGACCTAGCAGAGAGAGAAATCAGGAAGACAATTCCATTCACAGTTGCATCAAAAAGCATAAAATACCTAGGAATAAACCTAACAAAGGAAGTGAAAGACCTATAGCCTGAAAACTACAAGACACTCATGAGAGAAATTAAAGAAGATGCCAATAAATGGAAACACATCTCGTGTTAATGGATAGGAAGAATTAATATTGACAAAATGGCCATCCTGCCTAAAGAAATCTACAGATTCAATGCAATTCCTATCAAAATAGCAACAGCATGTTTCAACGAACTAGAGAAAATCATTCTAAAATTCATATGGAACCACAAAAGACCCTGAATAGCCAAAGCAATCCTGAGAAGGAAGAATAAAGCTGGGGAGATTATGCTCCCCAACTTCAAGCTCTACTACAAAGCCACAGTAATCAAGACAATTTGGTACTGGAACAAGAACAGACCCATAGACCAATGGAACAGACTAGAGAGCCCTGATATATACCGAACCATATATGGTCAATTAATATATGATAAAGGAGCCATGGACATACAATGGGGAAATGACAGCCTCTTCACCAGCTGGTGTTGGCAAAATTGGACAGTTACATGCAAGAGAATGAAACTGGATTATTGTTTAACCCCATACACAAAAGTAAACTGGAAATGGATCAAGGACCTGAATGTAAGTCATGAAACCATAAAACTCTTAGAAGACAACATAAGCAAAAATCTCCTGACTATAAGCAAGAGCACCTTCTTCCTGAACGCATCTCCTCAAGCAAGGGAAACACAAGCAAAAATGAACTCATGGGACTACATCAAACTAAAAAGTTTCTGTACGCCAAAGGACACCATCAACAGAACAAAAAGGCATCCTACAGTATGGGAGAATATATTTGTAAATGACATATCCGACAAGGGGTTAACATGCAAAATATATAAAGAACTTACATGCTTCTACACCCGAAAGGCAAATAACCCGATTAAAAATGGGCAGAGGATATGAAGAGACAGTCTCCAAAGAAGAAATGCAGATGGCCAACAGACACATGAAAAGATGCTCCACATCACTAATCATCAGGGAAATGCAAATTAAAACCACAATGAGATATCACCTCACACCAATAAGGATGGCCAGCATCAAAAAGACTAAGAACAACAAATGCTGGTGAGGATGTGGAGAAAGGGGAACCCTCCTACACTGCTGGTGGGAATGTAAGCTAGTTCATCCATTGTGGAAAGCAATATGGAGGTTCCTCAAAAAACGAAAAATACAAATACCATTTGACCCGGGAACTCCACTCCTTGGAATTTACCCAAAGAATACAACTCAGATTCAAAAAGTCATTTGCACCCCTATGTTTATTGCAGCACTTTTTACAATAGCCAAGATATGGAAGCAAACTAAGTGTCCATCGTAGATAAATGGATAAAGAAGAGGTGGTACATATACACAATGGAATACTATTCAGCCATAAGAAAGAAACAAATCCTACCATTTGCAACAACATGGATGGAGCTCGAGGATATTATGCTCAGTGAAATAAGCCAGGCGGAGAAAGACAAGTGCCAAATGATTTCCCTCATTTGTGGAGTATAACAACGAAGCAAAACTGACGGAACAAAATAGTAGCAGACTCAGAGTCTCCAAGAAGGAACTAGTGGTTACCAAAGGGGAGGGTTGTGAGAGGGTGGGTGGGGAGGGTGGGAGAAGAGGATTGAGGGGTATTATGTTTAGTACACATAGTGTGGGGAATCACGGGGAAACCAGTGTAGCACAGAGAAGGCAAACAGTGAATCTGTGGCATCCTACTACACTGATGGACAGTGACTGGATTGGGGTATGAGGGCGGACTTGATAATATGGGTAAATGTAGTAACCACATTGTTTTTCATGTGAAACCTTCATAAGAGTTTATATCAATAATACCTTAATAAAGAAAAAGAAAAAAAAGATTATATATCAATGATACCTTAATTTAAAAAGAAAAGAAAGAAAAGAAACAGATACAGACAGGTTAAATAAATTGCCATAAACTCTAAGTGGCAGGGCCTGGTTCTAAGCCCTGGTGGTCTGACTTCAGACCCTCACTCTGTTCACTGTGCTCTGCACTGCGAACTTTGCCAAATCGGTGGCTATTAAAATCGACTTAGGAATGTGAAAAAAAAAAGTTAGATGCAATTGTCTAGCCGAGGCATTAACTGGTCGAAACCCACAATGAAGAAGCAGGCTGGGAACAAGTGACTCTCTAGCTAAACTCAGATCCCTCAAAGGCAAGGACCCCTCTTCTTGTCACCATACTCAGCTCTGGCATTCACTGCAGCACCCAGGTCTGTCCTGAGTAAAGACATGTACAATTAATGTTTCCCTATTTGATTTTTAAAGTATTATTCTAATTATTCTACTTTAAATTCAGATAAATTATTACTCAAATTTCAAATAAATGTATTACCTATTTTTAAAGTGTTTATCCTATTTCTCAAGACGCCATGCCTGTGGGTTTCTCAAGGAATTGTATTTCAGAATGATCTCTGTGGTCCATTTCTTTAGGAGCAGACAAGATGTGAGAATGTGGGTAGGGGTCAGCGCTGGTCTGCAGTGCTGGACACGTGATCACCAGCTATACAGCTGGTTCCTGGGGTGCCAATGCCAGGAGGCCTGGTTAGGAGATTCCTCTCTTCAGCTCTTAGGACTCTGGCGGGGGAAAATGCCCAGAAAAAGACAATGGTTTCAGTTGAATTATGAAAACCTTTGTCCTCAGTACTGGCAGTTCTATTTCCTTTTAGATGTCAATGGAAGCTTGCCTCCCTCATAAGACTTAGAAATGTGAAAAAAAAAAAAAGAGGATCTGCCAATAATTCTTTCAACAGGACACCATGGTGATGGCTCTTTGATTCTCTTCTCGTGTTCCACTCCCACTTTCATCATTCAGAGCAGACCTGTGAGGCACTGGGCCCTCTACAGACCTTTCATTGCTTTTTTATGCTCTAGACCTGTCAGATGACACCCTGATTGAAGGAAAACACCAATAGTGACAATTAGTTACAGACTTCTGATAATAAATGTCCTAAATCTCTGATGGCCCTACTCTATCACCCTTTTCAGGATTCCCCAGGGTGCCACCAAGCAACCTCTTAGCCTCATCCAGCCTGCTGTTGTTCTGCCCCATAAATCCACCCCCCAAAGGGTCATGGCTTTCTTGTGTAAGAGATTTGATTTTGGAAGGACACGAGGTATCCTCATTAGTTGTGCACCTCCATAACTGATTCTTTCCTCTCATCCTGGGTTGTGGGTGCCCCCTTTGGCTTGCAGTAGTGTTCTCATTCTCCACATACATTTATTCCTCTGCATACAAAGTTTGTTCTTCCAGGAGATGGGACACTAAATTTTGAATTAGGAAAATTTGGCTTTGAGTGCCAGCATGCCACTTACCAGCTGGTAAATCTGGCCAAGTGACTTCATATCTCTGTGTTGATTTCCTTATCTATAAAATAAAGATCAAAAATATATTCCTAAGAATGTATTAGGACCAATGATGTAACGTGCCTTTAAAAGTTGTAATCTGGGGTTCGACTTTGTGTGGGGCGCTAAGTGTGTGAATACATCTCTGCTTTTCTTGTCTTCACTTTCATTTGAATGACTTCAAATGTTAATTTTATCTTCTCCGAGTATATTCACTTTTATAAGATATCTCAAATCTATAGATTGTGGGTCCTAAATTATTTAACAAGTAAATAATTAACAGAATAAATAAAATTAATTAATTAGTGGTGTCAGGCATAATCCCTGCTCATAAGTGGCATGTATCATAATCGGAGGGCATGACAATACTTTGACATCTAACACCAGGGACATTGTTGAGGCCCTGGGCGATGGGAGAGAGGTAGGGGTTGTAGGTAGAGATGTGAGTGATCCCCTGGGACAGGGAGGTGGGAAAAGGTTTTGGAGAGCAGGCAGGGCTCACATAAGCCTTGAAGCCAATGAAGAAGAGCAAGGAGAGCCTTTGTGGCCAGGGAAGGAGGGAGCAAAGGCACACACAGGAAGAGGAAGGGCATGCAGAAGGAAGGAAGGCTGCCTTATCCGGCCGGAGTTGAGAAAAAGAAAACTGAAGTGCAAGACAGACAAATGACTTTTCAGAGTCCATGGCCATCACCTGATGGCATGAACAGGCTGCCACCGCTCACGCAACAACACTTCCCCATTTGCATCATGTGTCTTGTGCACAATCCGTGGGGCTTGGAGACAAGCTACTTGAGTTGGAGTTTCTGTGCTAGCCCTGAAAAATCACAGAATTTTTCAGAGGTTTATTTGTTTTCTTCAGAAGAGTTCTCAGCATCAGTGTTGCCACACATCAGAATGTTGTGAAGTGATCTGTGACACTGTGATAGTATTCAAGCTTGGAATACTTTCATTTCACTAGGAACTATTTGCTCCAGTATTTCTTGAGTGCAAGGAAAAGGGACGGGGTTATGGTTGGTGATGGGGTAACCAGGAATGTGTACCCTCGTGAGAGACAGTCACACAAGTAACAGCACCGATAGTGTTGCCCCAACGGGGAAGATGTGAGACTGCTGTCCTAGAACCAAGAGACATGGTTCCACGTTTTCTGAGCTCCCCTAATAAAACACACTGACGTGACTAGGGCTGTACCTATGCAGGTCGAAAATCTGAAGATACACAATTACCCTTGGAGAATATGTGACCTGTACTCACATAATTATTGTATTCCAAGCCACACAGAAGGAGGAAAGAGCAGGAGGCCCTCCTGGATCTGAGGCAGTCTGTTTGGGGTCTCACCTTTGATTCCACACATGGTTTGTTCCATGCTGGGTCTGTGGTTCTGATGTGTAAATGCAGGATTGGCTGAGTTTTCCGTTCTCTTCCTCCTCCCAGTCTTCAATGCTGGAGGCTGACCTTCATCTCTGCCCCAAGCCCTCTGCTGGGTCTTCTGCTTCCGTTGCCCATTCCTGATAGATCCTGAGAAATGCGTGACATGAACCACATTTCCACTGATGTTTGACATTCCTTAAAGGGGGCCACTTCATTACGAGGAACATCATGATAGGAGAGCCTTTGTAATGAACCTTTTGCCAATTTATAGTTGTGTAAGCAATTTCGGGTTTTCTTGGAGAGAAGTCAAGCTGCATTGCCGTCTGCCCATCCTACTGTGAGGGTCCCGGGTGCCGGCTGGTTGCTCTTGCTTAGTCCTTTGTGATTGTCTGTCTCACTGCTGGACCTTCTGTGCACCTGTAGACAGAACCTCAATCCTGGTTCATGCAATTCCAGCCATATACTCTGTTTCTTGCTCATGGAGTATGATACACAATAACACATTTTACACGAGAAGAAAGATGGGACCACTCCCCTAGCAAAATCCTACTATGAACATTCTTAAGTTGTAAAAAAGAAAAAAAAAATGATTATTCCTCTTGATTTCATAATAGTTGACAAAATAATATGGGTTTTTTATTTTTCCCCAGATTAACTGAGCTATCATTGACATAAAACATATGTAAGTTTAATGTGTACAATGTAATATTTGATACGTGTATATATTGCAAAATGATCATCACAATAATTTTAATTAACCCATCCATCCCCTCATGTAATTATTTTTTGAGTGTGGTGAGAACATTTAAGATCTACTTCTTTCTCCAATTTCAAGTATATAATAGAGTATTCTTAACTACAGTCACCATGCTGTACATTAGGTCTGCAGGACTTATTCCTTATCTAGCTGGAAGTTTGTACCCTTTGACGAGCATCTCCCCATTTCCCCCACCTGCAGCCTCTGAGAACCACCATTCCATTCTCTGGTTCTATGAATTTGGCTCTTTTAGGTTCCACATGTAAGTGAGGAACATAATATTCGTCTTTCTCTGTCTGACTTGTTTCAGCTAACATAATGCCCTTCAAGTCCATCCAAATTGCTGCAAAAGGCAGGAATGGGCTCTTTGAAGACAGGATGTTTTACACAATGCATTAGGTCATGAGTTCTGAGCAGGGCCCGAAGGGGACAGACTTAAAAGGAAAGGCACCATTTTTCTCCAGCAGACTCAGGCAGGATGTGATCTCCTTAGTTACTGAAGCAATACTAAGTCACAGAGCAGCTGACCCATTACCAGCCATCAGCCAGGCCACAGTGTCAGAAAATGAGTACAATTGTGCAATCTTTGTAGAAGAGAACTTACAAATTAGAGTTGGCAGCTGAACAGACAGATCTAGGACTGTTATTAAACAGATAAGACCTTCTGCCTGCTGACTGTTTTTGGAGACTTGAACCCAGCAACATGAATGTTTACACCCAAGAAACTGCTGGTCACCATTGACTCAAGACGGACTCCTCTGATTTGATATTTCTCTGTTTTTCTCTCTGTGTGCCTCATATAAGATTATACAGTTACATTCATGCACTAAGCAGACAGACAATACTGTTTAGTTCCGATTTCATTTGGCCCCTTAAGTAAAAAACTATTTACTAATAGGGCTACTTTAGTACATACTGACTCTTCTGTGTGTCATGCAAAGACATAGGTGGCAAAGGGCACAGGGCTGGGAGCTTAGCTGAACACAAATGGCCCGGTAGGATAAGAACAGGAGGTCTCTCAGTTCATGAGAAAATAAGAACCATAAAGCTGAAGAAATACAAAGTATTACCCAGATTTTCCGAATTGTGAGGTATTACCCTGGGACCTCTGCTCCATTCTTCTTACCCTGAGGGCTGACTTTACTTGGTCTCAACCTTTCATCCAATCTGTAGCCACTGGGCCTAGGTGAGGGAGTATATAAGGATTCCTGTGGATTCTGATGGCAATTTGTCACTCAGATTTCTGGCTGGTCCTGTGTCTGTCTTGGTAACCTCCTCCCCAAGGTCTTTTTTTTTGCTTCTGTCTATGCCACTTGACTATTTAAATTCAGCTCAGGATAGAAAAGGATGCCTGAGATAGGATACAGGGATTAAATGCTCACCTCTGTGTGCATATATGCCTACCTCCTTTGAAGCTTGGTATGGCCAATGTGACATGCTATGGTTAATGGAATACAAGCAGAAATTACCTCACCCCAGTCAACTCTGAAACTTTGTGTGAAGGTGAAGGTCATGAAATGACAGGGCCCTGTCAGTCTGGGTCTCAGTAATGGTGCAGAGAGAGGCGCCTGCTAGTCAGCATGCAGCATAGGCGTGAATAAACTTCTCTTGCTTTAAAGCCCTGAGAGTTGGGGATTATGCATTATAGTAGCATAATCAACCCGATCCTGACCAATACCCATTCTAAGTAATAAATATGAAAACATCATTAAATCGCCAAAGGCTTCCTTCCGATCCTCCCATATCTCCAAACTTCTCCTCTAACCACACAAATAGTTGAAAAAATTCTGAAAAACCCTGTTGGGAGCAACTCTAACATTACTAGTTCTTTTGCATGTTTCCAGTTGAGATTTGGGGATGTAATGAGCCTTAGAGCTGGCTATTTTGAAGTTGTGGTCCTCCAAGGTGACAAGTTATTAGTGGGTGTCAGTGCCTGACAGCATCTCTCCCTTGATGGGCTTCATGACATTCCCATGTCACTCTCACATGACAAGGCTACTTTGAGGATAGAAAGTGATTTATTTTCTTGAAGTTAGAGAAAACATGTTCCTTTGTGAGTTAGTACTCTTCCTAATTTGCAGCTACAACCTAGACACTTTCCAAAGGTGAAGATGTGAACATAAGGAGGTCATAAGGTTTCTATCCATTTAGAAAAGAGGGACGGAGAACCTTTAGAAAATCAAAAATGCGCAGATGGCAACACTTGTGTTCTACTTTAGGAATTTCACAGCACTCGTTTACACGGGGCTTGTCGTTCACGTGCTTGGCTTTCTGCTGTCTGTATGGAGCTCTTAGGCCATCATGGGTGAGAGCCAGGACCGAACTGCAAATAATTTAGCACATGAGCAGGATCTTCAGAGGCCTTTATGTGAGCCTCAGTCCTCCTCAGCTGAGTTTCCAGGGGAGTCTGAAGCTTCTCTCCCTCTTGCTCCCGGAAGAGGAAGCCTGAAGCCTGGGACCCAGCTTGGTGGCGCTGGACTCAGACAAAGGTTGATGGCACAGGGCGGAGGGGAAAGAGCTCAAGTTCTCCATCTCATTCTGCAAAACAGGGCTAAGGCTTCCCCTCTCCTTTTGAAGTAAGATCAGAATTACATCAGTGTGCAAATGAATTGTCCAAATATGAAGAGAAGCCACGAATACTGAGCATTTCTGATAGTGGGAGCAGAAATTCAGCAGCTATGGGCATAACTTAGGAAGGTGGGAACTCGCCAGTGAGAAAAATGGTCATGACCAAAGCTTCCCTGGCTCACCCAAGAACCTGGTCACAAGCCCAAGACTCCGCCTCCAACAGATTAAGTGTAGTCTTTGTTTAGTCATTCATTCAATCAAAACTTTAGCACCTCCTCGTGTGTGCCAAGACTGAATTCAAGAAATTGAGTCTTGTGGAATACATAAGCAGATGAATAGAACATTACAATATAAGGAGGTAAAAAGCAAATGATAGACAGACAAGGAAAGAACAGTAATTTTGAGTCATAGGAAATGACAATCCTTTTTATAACTGAAAACATTGAGGCAAAGAATCCATAGAGTATCCATAGAATTAATGAGGTTAAATGTATATTCTTTTGCAAATGTGATTTATAGGTATCTATTTTTAATAGATTATTCCTTATGTATTTATGAAGATACTCTGTAAACAATTTTGAAAGGCAGATGCCAGCACAGGTTTTGAGGTTCCAAGCTGCACTCTGTTCACACCGGTGACATCACCTCCCTTTAATTCAACATCATGAACGGTCCTACCCAGTGGGGGCATCTGCAACATGGTTCCCAACAGCATGCTGTAGGCTTGTGTGGGGATTAGCAGAAGTGGCACCTGAATTTGGGGATGATGACTGCTATGTGGAATTGGCCACATATCCCCACACCACTGTGGATGGTCATACCTTTGGGTCCACATTTGTTCTTTGGGAACCAGGTGATTGCCAGCCAGGCGAAGTCCTTTCCTCCCCACCTAACGGTGCCGGGAGCAAAGCTCTGCCCAGGCACCCAGTGGCTTCTCAGTTCGCCAAGCACCGGCACTAAGAACCAGAGGCCCACGGGCCGCTTCCAGCCCAGGCCGGGGTGCCTGTATTTGCCTCATGGCTCCCTGGTTGCCGGTTGATGTGACCCGTGTTCCATGGTGGGTTTTCCAGTCTCCTTAGACCAGAGCTGCTGTGATCTGGAAGCTGCTCCAGGAGCCTTGCCCTCTCTTGTGTTTGTTCCCTTTCTTAGGTGTGGTGGAGAGTTTCTGCAGCTCTCTTGGACTTTATTGACAAAACACTGGCCTCATTTCTATTAGCTGGTCCTTAGAGCACCTCTGGGAGGCATCTCAGTTATTGTCCTTTATGCAACACGAAGTAGCCTTGGTATTCAGAGCTTGGCTGTAGGCAGATGACTCTACTAAATGCTAACAAGGACATGAGAGAGCAAAAGGTTGAATTTTTCCTCTTCAAGGTCCACAAATCTAGTTTGGGACATCAAATATTAACAAATAAAAAAGACAAACATTTTTAAAAATTTCAACTCATAAGGAAATTAATGCAGTGTTGTTCTTTGCCACCGCTGCCCTTATCACATGAGGGCATTAGCAGTGTTCTTGCTCCACTGGAATGCCCCGCTTCCACCTCACCAAGGCAAGCTCTATGAGGTTAGCCGCCTCCAGTCTTCAACTTTGCACCCCCAGGGCCTGTCACAGTGCCTGTGATCTGTTAGGTGTTCTAGAAGTGTTTATTGGACGCTACATTTGTTGAGGGCTGAAGTGGCTTCATCAGCTTCTTCACACTGACTACGGTGGGACAGTAATAGTTTTCGCACAGTTACCTAACTATTCAGGAGTCTGTTGCACATTGTTGAAAAATGGATTAATGTGACTATCATAATGTTAATGTCAGCCAACATTTACCCATTCTCCAGGAAGTACCACCTGAACACTGTTTGGGACAACAATATGGCAAGGACAGTTCTATTCATCAACCATTAGGTGTGTGTGCGTGTGTGTGTGTGTACATTTGTATTCACATTCACATGTATAGAGATTTGTATGTGTATATATATGTATATATACACATACGAGCATATATATAAGTATTCACACATATACACATGAATAATGTGATTTGGGGAAACACTGAGACAACCTATAATAAAAATATTTTTCCCATGATTCAAATCATACTTTGTGATATAAATTTCATAACTATATACCAGATAAAAGTCAGTTATTTTCACAAGGCTATTGAATAATCTCCATTCTACAGTTGTCTCCTAAGATGACCTGTATTTTAGTGACAAGAGAGGTGGTGAGGGTAAATATGGGCACTACTTTATGGATCTCAGTGTTTGCGATATCTCTTATCTTCCTCTTTCACGTTCAAAGGTTGACTTCATGAGCTTTAATTTCAGATTGTCACTGAATCATATCACACCCCTAACTAATCTCATAAGGAATGTTAAAATATTGTGGTTATAATTTTTTTGTTACTGTTGAGTTTCAGCTTTAATATATATACAGTATTGGTTTACTGTGAAATTAACCAATTTTGGACAATAAGGTTATATCTTCTGGGGAAAAAAGAATTCCTATTACTTCCCCCAAGCCCAAGGGTGAATGTGGTGGGTGATTCTTATGAGGAAGAGAAGGGCTGACATGAAGTGCCAGGAAATGGGTGCTCAGAAGCAGGCATAACCTCCTGGGAAAGGAGAACAGGAATGCAGGGGTTCTTCATGGAATACAAAATCCTGACCCCTTGCCCCAGATTCCAGAGATCCGACGGCAAGGGCTGGCAGAGGTTCTGTAGTTAGAGGACCCTGGCAGAAGAGGTTCCCAGAGGGTCACCAAGGGGCAGGCTGAGGGGGCTCTGTGACAGTGCAGGAAGTCGCTGCCTGCTGTGGCCGCTGGGTGAGAGCCACCCGTGGCCACAGGCTGGGCTTCCGGCAGGAAGTGTGTTAGAGGCTGACAGAACCCCATTCAGTGCAAACTCCAGCTCTGTCAGGCACCAGTTAGGAATTAACCACTCTCAGACTTCTTCCCTCATTTCTAAATGGAGCTACTACTCAACTGCAGAGGTTGTTGAGGGATTTTAAATAACAGAAAAAAATAGAGTGCTTGCCACAGAGAAGAAAAGTAGTATTACAAGGTTATTATTGCAGGAGAGGCAGGTCCTCTGAAGACGGCTGGATTCTCACTGTGAACTGCCATGTGGGGCTAGGCCTGGGCCAACCACGCAGTTTCAGGAGACATTTTATTCTTATTTACGTTCAAAGTCTCTGGGGAAGGATAGCATTGTCTGCCTCATCAGGCACTCACAAGGCAGTCTGAAAGAACTTTTCCAGGAAGCTGGTTTGATTAAGGAAGGGGGATGAGAGGATGAGGGAAACTGGACGGGGATGGGGTGATGTCCTGGGAGGACTTTTCAGTCACAAGACGTAAAGGGGGTCAGAAGCAAAGGGGTGCTGCAATACCTTCCTGCTCCCTGGCCTGCCCGCACTGTTCCACCAGGAGCAGACATGACAGAGACGTAGGATGCACTCTTTCAAAGTCCACCGTGTGAATTCCTCAATAGCGTAGTCGAATCCTGTCTTGTCTACCTTTTTCTGCTACCAGATGTTGCTCAGAACCCTTCGATTCTCCCCGATTTTCTTTCCATGTTGGAATTACAACTGACTAGGTGGGATTAAACCAACTCAATTCTCTGTCAACTTGGGAGTCAAATCTTAAGATACTTGCTTAGACACTGTAATGAGAAACCCCAAATATGCAAAAGACGGTTATTCCTGAGATACTTCTGATTTATGTGGAGCCAGAAAACTGAAAACATTTATAAAAGGCAGAATTTCCATGGAAAAGATTTTTGTAATCATCCTTTTACCTGAAAGCCAGATTATGTTTAGAAACTGCAAATTGGAAGTAGATTGAGAAAATGCTGCTGCGTATGGCTTGGGCCTTTTGAAGTTGAGAAAAAGCCCCAATACAAACCAATTGATTCGTCTGCTCTTAGGAGGCTTATCCATCACAAGCTATTATCTTATATTGTAGTAATAAACACGCCTTGCCTACTGAAGAGAGAGGTGTGGAGTTCCATAAACTTCCAAGAGGATATTCACTCGGGCAACATTTCCCAACACATGCATGAAGAGAAACTAGTTCCCTGAGATGATAATATATTATCCATGCTATCCAAGCTTAGAAAAATACCAGATTAAACAAAATAAACCCAGTTTCTTTTCCTCAGGAAATTTCAGTCTTTTATATAAACTTAACATATGTACTTAATATTTCTTCATTGTGATTTTTCAAGGTTGAGGAGTCAATATTTAGCATTTTCTATACTTATTTGACAGCAGAGCCTTTTTCTCTGAAAATAATTTTCACTGAATGTTGGGAAATTTTGCACAAAGTCCTTACTCCATCTACTGATGGTTAACACATGGTCAACTATTTAAAATAATAATACATTTTCTAGCATTCTAGAATCTTTTGCCTTCAATTCTTTGGGAAAGTTGGGAGAAAAACCCATCACTAATTCTAGCAAAATTGGCCACCGCTATTGGAACAAATGGGACATAAAATCTGTATGATTTCTGCATGGAAGATATATAAAACATATATAAAAATAACTCTTGTTTTAGTCTGTGAATGGTGTAAGTAGGATCTGGCAATTGTCCACCAAGCACTAATTTTTCCTTGTAGAAGATTGCTGCCTATAGAGACACAAGATAGAAAACTTGACATCCAAAATGTAATAATTCCCTTTACATAAATTAGCATTCATTTTCATCCAAAAAGAGAAATGTAGTATAAATATTTTCCTGATCAAAGAGAGGAATGTAGAGCCCTGTAAGCCTCTAAGATCATACTCACTAGGGTGACACTGCTTGAAGATGTAAAGGCTCTCAGATCACCATTATACACTGGGAAACAGTGAGCACGTGGGCACCAACACACAGCCGCCCGTGCCCCCCCTCCAGGCTGTGTTAAGATGAGCACAGGGAAACCTAAATTTTCCTGCATTCGTGTAGCAATAGCTGGGATTTCAAGCTCAGTACTTCTGATTCTCACTCCACTAGAAGCTGACTTTTTTCACTTATAGATAGCCATGTCACAAAAAGCTAGAAACTTGTTGAAAGTGACGAAATCAGGTGTGTTTCTCAATTCCCTGCTCAGAAAGATTATTCTGCTCCAACCCAGTGGTTATTTTACTAGGCGGCCTCTGGGTCCCATGCATAGTGCAAGCTGCTGAAGGGACAAAAAGCAAATAAAAGTTTGTCCCCAAAGAGATCCAAATGTAGAAGTAAATTATATGGAGGAACCTATACTCCCTAAGCAGGGGTAGATAATGCAGTAGAAGTATAAACAAATTACTAATATAGAGAAGGGAAAGGTGGATTCACACACAGAACCTGAGTTTGTCTTTGAAAGTCAGGTAGGATTTTAAGATGTGAAAGAAGACAATTGGCTTACCAACTTTCCTGCGGGCCTAGAAATTCAGAAAATGAGTGTTCCCTGGAGTAGGTAACAGGACGCCACTAATGGCTGACAAACCCAGGCACAGGGAACACCGGTGTCAATCCCAGGCATCTAAGTGCAAGTCAGAGCTAGAGAGGGAGGTGACAAACATGAGTCAGGACACTGACTCCCACATGACAAACTGCTCGAGACCCGTGAGGCACATGGGGCCAAGCTGAGCGGACACGGAGAGAAAGCAGCCAGCGTAACTCGGATGGATGGTGTGGGGCCCCTGGTTCCTGACTTGAGGAACGGACTGCATTTCTCCCTCTGTCTAAGGCACCTTAAAGGCACCACTGGGGACGTGACAGGCAGAAAGCGTAACAAACAAAGGCACAGAGGCGAGAAAATGCAAACGGCTTGTGTATTCAGGAATCAATGACTCACAGATAGGGCTCTGTCCTCCTCTGCTCACTGGATGTGCATCTAAGAGAAGACAGTGAAATTGTAGAGAAGAACCCACTTCTGCTGAGGGACCAAGCTTCTCAGAGTTCAGACTTCCACGACTGTGAGCCAAGCAACACCAAAACGCCGCCTCCCAAATGAGCCTTTGCCCGCAGCTGCAGCCCTTGTTGGGCAGTGTGCGACCTTCGCACACAGGTGCTGAATCATTTTGGAACAGGGAAAGCATTTTTAAGGCTAAGAAGGACTGGTTCTGAAGACAATGAAGCAGGCTCCTCCTTGTGTGCAGGTCCTTGCAGGATTGCTCTAGAGCGCCCCAGACCTTTTCTGCCCCAGGAGAAAAGATAGGAACAATGCACTTACCCTGAAAATACTACTCACTCTGTAGGAGAACCACTTATCAACAGGGAGTCTGGAAAGAGAGCAGAGAAGAATTCAAAAAAGGAGGAATTATAAAAAGAATTTAAGGCAGAGGCTAAAATGTAGCATGCCCAGAGCTCTAGACACTGGCTCAGAGGTAGGGGAAGTTGGTGGTGGTCAGAGTTCAGCCGCTGAGTCACAGCCCTTAAAGGGGTGCGGGCCCGACGAGGCCACCAGGAGACCTTCTTGCCAGCACAGAATTCGCAGTCAGCGCTAACCCAGGACAGGCGGCCCCTGGGGAGACCTGGGACGTCAGGGCTGCAGATTCCTCTTTGTTCAGATGACTTCAGATGACTTTTACAGAGTGTGTGTTTGGGGGATAATGAGATATCATCGGCAGGCCCAGGTTCTGACGACACTCACTGGGAACGGGTACGACATGGCTGCATCAGGCTTCCTAAGGAAGGAAGTCAGGATCAGGGAGAGCATGGTCCCCCAGGGTCAGCACCCAGCTTGCCAGCCAAGAGAAGTGTTCTGTGTCTCTGGTCAGCTTTCCCGAGGGTTTGTATCCTCTTTAGAAATGTGTTTCGGCCATGTCCCAGCTAAGAGACATCATCATCAAAAAGTCTTGCAAAGAGGCCACCTGGACACTTGGTTTCTTTGAGGTTTGTTAATAAAAGAAAGCCAGAAAAATCAGCATATTGGTGGGACATCTGGATGCCACTATGGAGTCTTGGAAAAGACAGCCAGCAATGACTAGCCATCCCCTGCAATTAGAGTCACAGCTCTGCCAAGAAACAGCTTTTCTTACTTGGATGTCTCCTGGCTGGAGCCATTTCCAGGTGGGTAAGTTCTTCCTTATGAATGCCTACGGGGCATTCATCAAGAGTGTTCAGTCTGGGGCGAGAGCAGCTGGAGTTCCCATTGGAGTGCTTCAGCGGTCTTCTGAGGAACTCGTAGGGAGGTCTGATGAGACGTATTGCACCCCCTCAACTGTTCAGTCCAGTTCTTAGATGCAGTGGAGGCCTTCAAAGCTCTGTTACTGGCACAACTGGGAATCCCTCAGAGGGGCCTGGAAGTCCCATGGAGAGCTTTGTCCCCTGGAATGCATGTGTCCAATCCCTTTATTCACCCCCTTGCCACACATTTAGCAAACTCCTGCTGTGTGCCAGGCACTGTTCTGGGTGGTAGGAACTCCAAGATAAAGAGAATATAGTCTGTCTTGAAACAGCTTACATCTGTATGCTTTAAAAAGAGGGCAAACCCTTAAAATGAGGAAGGTTTTGCTGATGCAGACGAAGGCTGATTTGGAAGATGAGAAATATAGTACTTGTTCACCTGGGACCAGGATAAGCTACATGGTGTAGGACCCAGCTTTTTCCTTTTTCAAATTCAGGGGACTGGACGAGGTGACCTATTGCACACCTTCCAACCTCCCAGACCCACCTGTGCTTCATGGGGAGGTGGTTGTGGTTGCTGAGGCAGGTCTCTGTCACCCCCTTGGAGGAAACGCCAGCCCCCCGGAGCAACACTGTTCATATGACCGGAGCTTCATGTCATCTCAGCTGCTTGGATGTGACCTTCCCTCTCCTTATATGCTGGATGGAGGAGAAAGACTTAGGGGTTCCATCAGGCCTGAGACCCACGAAGGGTGAGCCGCTTAGGAAATTAAAGATTGGCCCGCTGAGCCCCTTCTGAGTGCCAGACCCCTTCCTTGAGTTTATGTTAACATCAGAACACTCTTTCAGGGTATTATTTCCTTCCTCTTAAAAGATAAGAAAACAGAGGTCAGAGAGACTAGGCAACCTGCACAGGGATTGCAGCCAGAAAACAGCAGAGCCTGGGATGCTCCAGAGCTCAGGAGTATCTCAAAGCCTGTGGACAGATGAATGAATGCATTATGGGGGGACAAATAGTCTTTCACTGGGCTGCAGCTGCTGCTGGAGAGTCTAGGACCACATTTGGTTTGGGTTAGGGTAGAAATCACGGGTGAATATCAGGTTGGAAAGGCAGATGAAGCTAGGCCTACAGCACCAAGCTGACAGCAGGGGAGACAGCCACCGCTGCGCTCCTGGAAGGTCATCGGCCGCCCTGGGTCTGGGGGAGGTGGGCAGCCTGGGATACATTTTCTGAAGCAGGAAAAGAGAGTCTCAGTAAGGGACTGAGGAGTGGAAAGGGAGGAAGCAGCCAATGCTGGTTATATCCTGGGAACACTGACAAAACTTGGTGATGGGGAATACAAGGAAGAAAGGTCAAATCCTGCCCTGTGGTAATTTCTTTAGCTTGTGCATTTTAGTGCTTGTGGTGAACCAAGCACTGTGGCAAACACTTATCTGGCTTTTTTCAGTAAGCCCGCGAGGTAGGTTCTGGTGTTACCATTTTATAGGTGAGTGCACTGAGGAACACGGCTCATATGGAATTTCTCAGTGCTGGTAGACATCTCTCGCTGCATGTCCTGCCCCTCGCACTCAACACTTGATAAGCTAAACTCACCATTGCCCCAACCTGCTCCTTCCCTTAGCTTCCCTATTTTAATGAACATCCTCACTGTCCTTTCAGTGACTCAGGCCAAAGCTTGAAAGAAATGTGTCATGTCTGTTCACTTATTACATGTGCCTCTTAGGAGGCAGGCCCTGTGCTAGGCACTGGAATTACAGGTATGAAAGGCAAAGTTCCATCCCACAAGGCACTTACGGGGTGCTGGGGGACCAATATGGGAGAGTGCTGCAGTCCAGCTGCATAGAAGAGAAACTCTTCTGGAAGTTTCCAAAGCAGGAGGTGACTCTCTGTGGTTCCTCTCTTCACACTGCCTCTCAACTGCAGTGCTGTAACAAAGGTGGTCTTGGCCTTTTCTGCCCACCTGACTCCACCCCCGATTCTAACCCATGAAGCAAATACCACTACTGGTCTCCAAAGAAGCTATGGATTTTTACAGTCATGAGCAATCCACTTTCCTCCAAGAGTGTCTAGCAGAACCATAAACTTGATAAATAGAAAGCCTGGGCTTTCATGCCTTCATCACTTTTATGCTTCTGGAAGGGATTCATTTCTTTTCCTTTTATGCCCTGCCTACTTCTGAAAATATGAAAATCCCAAATACAATAAAACTATTTAAATGGCGTGTGGGTTAAGCTCTGAGAAATGAAGTAGGGAGAATGGGAAGCCCAGGAATCGAGAATCAAGGGGTGACCACAAGCATAGACCTTAGCTCCAAACTTCCTGGCAGCCAAGAGAAAAATTGGGAAGTGGAGTTAAAAAAAAAAAATTAAAAAATTAGAAAATTTTTATTTTATCATGATAAGAATGCTTAACATTAGATTTATCCTTCTAACAATGCTTGAGAGTACAGGACATGATTGTGAGTATAGGGGCCATGTTTTACAGCAGGTCTCTGGGCTTATTTATCATGTTTAATCAAACCCATGAAGTAATTCCTCATCTCCCCCTCCTCCCAGCTCCTGACAACCACCATTCTACTGTTTGACTTTATGAATTTGACTATGTCATATAAGTGGAACCATGCAGGATTTATCTTTCTGAGACTGCCTTATTTCACTTAGCATAATGTCCTGAAGGGTCATCCATGTTGTCACGAATTGCAGAATTTCCTTGTTTTTAAGGATGACTAGCATCCCATTATATGTATTCACCATATTTTATCCATTCATCTAGATGCACATTTAGGTTGTTTCGATATTTTGGCTGTTGTGAATAGTGCCATGAATATGGGAGTGCTAATATCTCTTTGAGATCCAGATTAAATTCTTTTTGGGTAACATCCAGAAATGACATGCTGGATCGTATGGTCCTTCTATGTTTAATATTTTAACTTCAGTACTGTTTTCCACTGGGGCTACGCCATTTTGCATTCCCACAGGCAGCATGCAAGGGTCTCTTCACATCCTCATTAGCACTTACCATCTTCTCTTTTGTTGGTGATAGCTGTTCTTTTAGGTGTGAGGGGATATCTCATTGTGGTTTTGATTGTATTTCCCTGATGATGAGTGCAGGTGAGGATTTTTTTTTCATACTGGCCTTCGTATACCTTCTTTGGAGAAATGTCTATTCAAGTCTTTAGCCCATTTTTCAACCAACTTATTTGATTTTTACTGTTGAGTTGTAGGAATCCTTTACATATTTTGGATATTAATCCCTGATCAGATATATAGTTTGCAAATATTTTTCTGTCATTCCTTGGGTTGCCTTTTAACTCTGAGGATTGTTTCCTTTGCTGCACAGAAGCTTTTTAGATTGATGTGGTCCCAGTTGCTTATTTTTGTTTTTGTTGTCTCTGCTTTTGGTGTCATACCCATGAAATCATTCCCAAGACCAATGCATGAAGATTTTCCCGTTTCCTCTAGAAGTTTTACAGTTTCAGGTCTTACATTTCAATTTTGATCCATGTTGAGTTGACATTTGTGTACAGTATAAGGTAAGGGTCCAGTTTTCCTTTTGCATATGATTAACCAGTTTTTCCAGCTGAAAGCAAGTCTTATAATTAGTAGAGACAAATCTTTCCCCAGCTCCGACTCTCAGAGCACTCCGTCTCCCTCACTGGCTTTCACACTCTCTAATGAAGATCTGTTCCCTGTGGCCCCTTTGAGGACAAGGACTGTGTCTTAGTCATCTTTTTCTCCAGGTGCCAGCCCTTAACAGATAGTTGATAAATAATCTCCAATGAATAATTGAACTAATACACATTTTTATGTGAGGGTCCCTTAACAGCAAAAAGGATAGAACATTAGGTAACAAACTTTCTAAAATATCAACATTATTAAATTGGCCATACCTAATGTTGATTCTCGCTGGACATCTGGGACATAATATTAACTCCTAGGTCTTTAATTCCTTTCATTGAAGCCACTGAATTTGGTATGCAGTCTAAAGAATAATATATGCTCTGCAAGCTACATTTACCAATTATTTTAAAGATTTTTGGATGGATTTCTCTACACCTAGTTTAGTGATGAGCCCTGTTTTTTTTTCAGATGGAGATCCATAAAATGTAATGCCATTTCTAGCTGATGCTGACTAAATTGAATGAATGAATGAATAAATAGATATACTGCCTTCTAATTTCTTAGGACCTTTAAAAAGAAAACACTATTAAAGCTTCCTAAGTAAAGTGTTATTACCTCTGAGGCAAGGCCACCCTGACATTCAGATAAGAATGGGTACTTTGCCTGTGTGTTTCCCCAGGCTTCAGCTGCCACAGCCCTTTGGTGATGCCTCACAGGGGCCCTACCATCCTCTCACTCGACAACAAACACTTAGCAGTCATCTCCTCTGTGGCCAGGCCTGTTCTAGACACTTGGACTACCTCCGTGAGGAAAATGTGGAGCTTATCCTCTATTCTTTCTGAATGTTTTCTATACACATGGAACAACCCCCCCAGAAATCACATCCTTCTTTGGAACGTGAATGTTCTTTCAGTTCAGAATGTTATTCTGAAAGTTAGCACTTTATTTTAGCCATTTCACAGAACGTGTAACAGGAAATGTCTGTTCACCTAGGCTGGGACAAGTATACTGGCTTCAAAGTCGTAACTGCCATTTTGTGGACTGGATGATTTTTAGGCGAACATGAAATGAACTGACTTTAGGAAGACTATTTTGGTAGCTGCGTGTACAGCGGGCGGGGAAAACTAGAAGGTGACAGACATGTGGGGAGACATTTTGATAGTCCGTGTGAGAAGCAATGAGGATCTGACTCATGGGATCTGAGGAGAAGGAGCAGGTCCTGGAGACCCTTGAAGACAATGTGTCGGGACTTTTGGGGACTTTTCTTCTGCAAGTCCTTCCAGGTCGCATCAATGACTCCACGAGAGAGAAGTTATCTGGTCACACTGAGGACAGCACTGAGGACTCGCCAAGCTGCATTCTGTGATTCTCCAGACCGCACACCAAGCTGCGCGTGGCCACACCGTCCCGAGGACCGTCACCCCGATTTGCTCTGGCACTCTGAGCGCATGTGGGTCTCCGCTCCGTGGCCGCACGGAGCTCCTGCCACTCGGGCGGCATGAGGGACATCGTGGGAGACGCTCCAGGCTGACCAGCCGGATCCCTGGGTTCCAGTCCAATCCCTGACCAGCTTATCATAACTTTGGGTGATTTCCTAACCAATATGGGCCTTGGATGGATTAGATAAGACCCTTTTAACTTTGTTATGCAACATTAAAATTTATATAGAACACACCTGGGCTTTAACATGGCAGGACAGTGTTAATAAGTGAAGGGAGGATGGGAAGGAATGCAGACTGGCTTGACTCACACTGAAAATCGCAGGGTTATGGTGGAAGAAAACTGAATAGATCTACATGGACTGTGGTGGGAGGGAGAAGAAAGTCAGGGCAAACTGGGTGTGTGGGAGCTAACTGGGGGCAGAACATTGAGAGAGGAAGGAAGGATTTCAGTTGGCACCACCATCAGTGTGAGAGAGATGACAAGAGGAGATTATTGGATGCTTTCCTGAGTAAAATGAATGAAATTCCCTTTGCTATTTGGTAAGAAGGTTTAGTAATAAATTAAATTGATTTATTAAATTTTGTTTATTGCCAAGTGTTTGTTGCTCAGATTGAGATTTTACATTAAATCTGCATCAATATATCAGACAAGGTTCTTGGTTGCAGGTAATGGATTCTACACGGATTCTGCAGAAAAGGAGTTTAATAAAAGGATTTGGGACACTTCACAAAATTTCCTGGAGAGTCAGACAACCAGACTTGGATGAAACTTCCCAGGAACAATAGCCAAAATTATGTTGCAGGACAGGCTTGATGAGAAACTATTGCTAACTTTGCCCCACTGAGCACTAGAGGAAAACACAGTGTCTGTCCACCGGTACTACTTCTGCCCAAGGGTCACAACCTTGCGAAGAATCCCACCTTCAAAATCTGGATGGTGCAGCCTATATAAGCACTAACAAAATGGATCTACGGTGCACCTTTTTCTAATGTCCACATGAAGTCTTACACAAGTGGGTGGGTCTGATTGGTGAAGCCAGGGTCTTACACCTACACCTTTGCTTCAGAGAAGTAGAGAAAGATGAGTTTTCTATGTTCTTCCTTTAAAAAGCAGGGTGCATAAGACTGGACATTGCCCAAACATAGCTTCTATGCAGCCCACAGATGCCAAGACCCACCGGATGAATGGATCTCTGAAATCTTCCATGGACAGCGGTAAACTAGGCAGAGAGTGCCAGTGTTTGCATCAGACCTGTGGTGGTGTGGAACCCTTACAGCTGTGTCTGCACCGAGAGGGCACTGACCAAAAGCAATCTGTGACTTGCTACAACAGGAGAAAGAGCAAGTTCTCTCCTCAGTCCAGCCACTGACCTCCAGCTTACTGGAGGTTAAGGTCTTAGGTTCTCCAAGGTAAGTTCTTAAAGGGAGAGCTGGGAATGAGAGATGAGGCAGAAGGAAAGAAGACTGGGGAGGAGGGCTGGGCTTGTGGGGCTGCAGCCTCTGCTCAGAGGTCATCTCCTCTCCTAGAACAGCCTCCTAACCACTCTGAGGCTCAATTCTCTGCCATCAAAGCACGTCCTGGAGCCAGAGAAATGATTCTTATCATGGTACTGAGGCAACCACCTGCTATTCTGCACTGTTTAGTCCCACCACTGAAAGAAAGGGAAACAGCACCACCCTCGTTGATTTTTCTACTCAACTATTTTCTTCCCTTCCCCTTGTGTCCAAGAACCAACCTGATTTCTGCTTTGCAAAATCTACTTCCTCAAAAGAAAAAAGGAATCATTTCCAATATTCAAGGCATTTTTCAGAGGGAAATGCTTTCATAAAAACTTCTGTGATGACTCCAGCCAGAATTAATTACCAACTTCTTTCTATGTCATTTTAGAGTTTTTAAACCTTCGATGGTGGCACATGCTGGCAAGCACTGCCAGGTCTCAGCCTTTCTTGCTGCAACTCAGGTGTGCCAGGCGAGATAAGCGCCAGGGCCCATGCTCACTACCTACACTGCTTTGCGATTCATTCACCCAGGGTCAGAGTCTAATTTCATCATGGACCGACAGAAGAAGGAGACAGAGGTTGTAATGTCCATTCCACATGAGGAATTGCAAACCGGGTTTTTAAAAAGGTCAGCATTTTGAGATTAACTGGAGAACTCCTTAAAGTGACTCTTTGGGGAGATCCAGCATTAATCTGGATCTATGAGTTTTCACTGTGTTTGAGAAGAAAGAAGTCTTCATACCTAAGGTCCTTATCATCTTTGGGTTCCATCCAAATACGAGTGTGAAAAAGGCCAAAACTGGCTTTCCTGCCCCAGCCTGCGCAGCATGTATGTTTCACCCACTCTGTCCTGTCCCCAAGGGACTGCAGGGTGCTCAGGCTTTCCCAGCTTCCTCTGGCAAACCTGCTCCAAGGCGAGGACGTGAGGGGGCCGCACGCGCCGAGCACTCAGGGTGCTGTACTCCACTCCCTCTCACGGGGCTACAGGGGCAGACGGCACTCACACCTCTGTTTCTGCTTTCTTCAGAGAGAGCAATAGTCTCAAGCATGCCCAGATTAAAGGGTGGCTGGGTGGGCAGCTCTGCAGCGGCAAATCTGAACAGGGCATAGAATACCACTGAGATAAATTTAAATAATGGTATTTATTAACTCAGGTGTCCACCATACACTCTCTTATCTAGCTGGTGAAATGTAAGTTGGCCCTTTTCCAACCATATTTGCCAGAACCTTGCCTTAGGGAAGAAACATTTTAAAACAGCACTTTCTAGTGCTACCATGACCGCTAAGAATTTCAAGGTGAACACAGGGCTAGTGAGAAGCTCAGTGGTCAGCTGCAGCCCCCAGACCAAGTGATGCACGACCCAGCCTATTGTCGGGAATGATTGTTGATATGTTCAGTCGCTCAATGTGCCTCCCAAGAAATACTCGGATCAAAAGAAATCTGAACAGATTTTTAGAAAGTGGAAAAGTCTTGCCAACTATTTTGAGACGGTTGATTCTATTTCAATCACTCAAACTATGTTGATTAGTAAACCAACATATTTTCTATATACAATTTTCTCTAATGGAAAATGAGTTTCTTCCCATGTACCATTAATAAATGTTGAACATGAATTTTAAGAATATCGGGCTCCAAAAGTATGTGTCCTGACTGGAATCTCAACACCCCTTCTCCCATAATCCACAGCTGTGGGCCGGGACTGTTCACACAAGCAAGTTGCAAACATCAGCTCTGTTAAGGCTGCAGAGCTCAACTCCGCTTGCCATCCCATTCCTGTTGCCTGCTTGGAGCTCACGGACCTGCTTGTTCTGACATCCATGAACCCCTCGCCTCCAGTGTGCCCCTGCTGTGACCTAGGCCTTCCTACCTCAGAGCGCCCCAGGGGTCTGCAGTCATGCTCTTACAAGTTTTTCCTGCCTAGAAGCTCCTTAAAGATGGGGACCCTTTATTACTTTCCTTTATATTCCCCTGGGGCTAGCACCATGTCAAAACCAAAATAGACACTAGATCCGTGTCTGTTGAATGAAAAAATAAGTGAGCTGATTAGTTATACAGATGTGACCCCTTGCCTGCCTGTACTTGGAGCTTCTGCCAAATCCGCCTACATGTTAGTACTTCCAGTTCTGGCTCCCACAGCCTGCCTTGCCTTGTTGCTGTCTATAGCCTGCATAAACCTAGTCTTCAGCCAAAGGAGGTGGTGAGACTTCAGTCATCACTTCAAAAGTGGGGAAAATTTAGGTGGAATGGGAAGGGGGCAGGGAGGAAAAGCTGGAAAACCCCCCAGGGGTCTCTGATGGGCCTTGTTGGCATCCACTGTTTCCACTGCTTTGAAGAATTTTTACATCTCTACCCCTTACTGCTCCACCTTTCCCAAAAGGCAGTTCCACCCTTCAAAGCTTTTAGCAAAGGATAAAACCTTCCCTGATGTCCCAGCCAAACTTGTTATAGCCTCCTTCGTTGGCAATCTTCATCTCTTTTTGAACCTTCGATTCCAGCATTTTCGAGCACATACCCCAGGGCCTTAGCTGTTTGTATTCTTGTCTCAGCTCCACCACAAGATTGCAGCTTCCCTGAACATGAGTGTTGTTTTGTCATCTATTCCTTGAAGTGTCTAGCACAGTTGGTGTTCAATAAATATTTATTGGATTGAATTGAATAACCGCAAAGCCTTCCAGAGTGATTCTTTAAAGGACAACCTTCAACTGAGCATTAATTCATGTGATGTTTTTTAAAACATCCCCGTCTGCATACCATGAGGCTGTTACCCCATTACTGACTTATTAGTGTACTTGTAGCTTATAGCTGTCCCATGCCTATTTCAGAGAAGCTGAAGTATTTTAGTGGTCTTGCATATTGGATAAATTTCCTTTAAAACACCAAAATGAGTAGCTGGCAGAGCCCAGAACCCAGGACCCCTGACTGAGCTTCTGCAGCTTTCCCCAGCCTACCCCACCCTCCTTTGACAAGGACATCCACCACGGGAGTAATAACATCCTCCACTTAGATAGCACCTGTCCCCATAGGCTCTTCACGGAGTTCTATAAACAGTAATTAATGCAGTTTAGATGTTAGATGCAACTGTTTACTCTGGCTCTCAATTAATTAGTTAATTGCCAAGCTAGGAGGACATGGTTTGTGTATCGTTTCATCAGTGCACACATGCGGTGACTCAGATTTGCAGATCTCCTCTTTGGTGAAGCACAAGACACGCACATGCTGTAGCAACAGGGACAATGTCACAGCCAGCAACGCCTCACAGGGGCCTGTTGGCAGGTGCTGTTTATCACCACCTCCCCACTTCACAGTGGGCAGAATGAATCACCGAAAGGCCAAACATCTTTTCCATGTGTGACGAGACCTCTCTCTAACTTTGTGTAGAGACTGTTCTGTTTGTTCAAATGTGTTTGACAGTGTTCACAGGAAAAGGCTTGTCCTCTTAAAACAAGCTGTGTTAACAGAAAACTAAGCTGTCCTGTCCCTTAGGGCCTAGTGGTGTTTACAGAGCACTGATGAGGGAGGGTGGGGGCCCCCAGGCTTAATCCTTGTCACTCTGTTCCAGCTGAGATGGGCCAGTTTCAGGGGAGCCAGTGGGAGACCTGACATTCTGAGGAGGAGGAGCTCTGGGGAGGCCCTCTGCCCCGGCCTGGACAGCACAAACACCAAGAGTGCCTGGTGGGCTGCACAACTAACGAGCAAGGCCAGAAAGCAAAAGTTCTGTCTGCAGGAGTCTTTTAAGTACAGGTAACATGGGGACCTGGAGCCACTAGAGTGAAAATCAGGGGCAAGGGTGGGGTGGATTTAAATCTTAGCAGGGCACCTGTGTACTTTCAGGTGTTTGTAACCACTCACAGTATCAGGTGCTATATAAACTGATGTTCATATATTTCACATTGAGCATTTTAATGCTAACCATTATGAGAAACAAACAATAAACATGCATACATACATATACATACATATATATAGAGAGATTATAAATGATCTGATATCTTACTAAATTCCTGATTATTGTCTCTAGCTCTTGACAGCATTCTGCCTACAGTTCTGATTCAATTTAATTCTATTTCATCTTTTAACCTAGTAGAGAGAAACATTCCCAACTCTTTTGGATGTTATTTCTGAACCAATGGGGGGTGGACATATTTTTTGATAAATGTTGACAAGCCATCTTCCTACTAAGCTGTTGCATCATTTTCTAAGATGTTTACACAGCTTGGGCAAGCTTAGCTGAGTTCCAGGGCAAATCTTCCAAGGCCTGTGTATGTAGAGATGCTGAGGAGGGCAGGACCAAGATCCAGCCATGATCGCAGAGAAACACGGCCACAGCCGGGGCCTTGGCGTTGAAAGCCGGTCAAATCTATAGTGCCTCACGGGGCACAGGAAGGTGGGGCCTGCTTTGAGCCGGCATTTAAGGCAGTTCAAGTCAGTGGATGGATCAGAGCGACACAAGCAGGAGAAGGGTGGTTTTCCAGGCCAGGCATATAGCATTCCAGGCCTCTGAGTGACAAGTCACTGAAAGCGGGTCCTCAGCCAGTGGCGGTGGGCTTCCTGAGAAAGGAGACTGGCCAGGGCTCGGCAAACCATCAGTCTCAACCAGATAGGTTAGTGAGCTCAGCGGGATTCCATTTGCAACAGGAAACCAGAGCTCCTAACCAGAAACCAGGCACACAGGGGCTCAGGCCAGAAGCTCGGGCAAAGACGCAGCTGGGAGGACATAGAGGTCCCAGGCCCAGGGTCTCATCCTGCTCACTTCTGACACTCTGGCCAGAGCTGGGGAGGGATGGTGAGGGCTGCCAGGGCAGAGGCCACTGGCCTGCAGCAGAGCCAGTGACTGGTGTCTAGTCTAAATGCTCTGCCCTTTGGCCACCTTGAGAACCCAAACAATACTTATCTTACTTGAAGTGAATTCTAAATTGTATATTTCTTTGTTTGTTAGTTAAACAAAGATAGCAATTAGTAGTTAGTTGTGATTTCTATGCAGGGTTATATTTTCCTAGAGAAGGTGATGGTGGTAGAATCCAGGGCCGCTACTGCTTATCTCAGTGAACCATGCAGGAGGAAGGCTGGTGTGCTAGGTACATGCAGCACTGGCAGTCCTCACCGGCGGTTCATCTGGCTGAAGCGATGAACTTCTTGAGAACGGCGCTTCAAAATTCAACCTCTGTGGAGACAGCAGGTCTGAGGGTTCAGCATGCTCTCCCTTGTTTTCCCTCCCTCCACTTATATTTTCCATCCTGACTTCCCCCATCCTTCCTTCCTTCTGTCTGTCTTTCCTTTTTTCTTTTTCCTTCCATCTTTTCAATGCTTCCCCTAGTCCAGACTGTTAGGGCCCAGGGACAATGACCTGCCTGATGAGAGCTGACAGAGGCTGCCACTCAGTGCGGCAGGGAAAGAACAGGAATGTCTGCCTCAGTGTGGGGTATCAGGCAAGGTTTCCTTGGAAAGCTGAATCCTCCCAGGTGCAGGACTTGGCAGGGGGAGTCGGGCACTCTGGGACAGGTGTCACAGAGGTGGAAGCCTAGCCATGTGAAAGAGCATGGCGCTTTCGAAGAACAGTCCCATGTGGGTAAGGCCCTGGACAAACACAGTGACAGGGAGCTGCCTCGGGAATCCAGATTGAGGTGCACATGATTTTAAACTCAGCCCTGGATGGGGCCTCCTCTTTTCCTTAGAGTCTCTGAGTGTTAAGTCTTTATGGTAAATAATGCCTTCTCTCCGCCACATTTATTCATAAAAGACGTGATAGAAAGCATCCACTGTGGAGAACAACTTCTCTCCGTTGTTGTTTTCCTTTCTAAACGGAGGTTCTGGGATGACCTTGGCCTGCCCTGTTGACTTTGTTTATGATTAGGGCGCAGGGAGACAGTGGCTCCTTTCCCGCGGCACACTGTGTAGGGTTCAGGTAACCTGGACACACATGCTTTGCTTTGGTGTATGAGCCCTGCATGTCAGGGAAGGACGGTCTCAGCTCCTCAGCAGCAGCACCAGTGTTACTGATGGGCCGTGTTCCAGTGGCCTGAGCAGACAGGCACGCAGGGGGAACACGGAGAAGTAGGTCATCTCCCCATCTCTTATTTCTCTTGACAGTGGCCCCAGTTCTATAACTGGGCATGAGATGAGCTGCTGAGAGGAGAACATGGATTGGGAGGGATTGGCAGTATAGTTCTAATGTGGACAAAGATGCCATCCATAAAGCTTTGTGAAAGTTTCTGTCTTCCAGGGGGGCCTGAGCTGTGGCACGGTCTGCTCTTTTGCTGTTATCTGGCTCTACCTGAAAATAAACCTTCAGGTCCTTTGAATCTCCCTTGAGTGATCCCCAAGACTTAACAGAGGCCAGGACCACTGAACAAGAGGGAGATTGGTACCAATTATGTACATAAGATGGTTGGAGCAAGCATTGGAGTGGCAAAGTGATAGGAGGCTCCACCAGAGACACAGGCAAGGGCCAGACCTCAGAGAAGGGCTCTGGGAGTTGTTTGTTCTCTTTCTCCAGTATCATTACAATTTCAGACTGCTTATGATGAAAAGGGGAATTAGAGATAGAAATGAAGAGACTCATTTCTAGGATAGCATTCCAGAGACAAAAAGACAAGAGTTACTAGGATTCATTAGTGTATAATTCCCTCAACACTAACGGCCCCTACTTTGACTAACATTTCTCCAAATTATTTTGCTAACTTGCTTCTCAAAATAAAGCCAAACCAAACCATAAGTTTGGGTTTATAAGTCCAATGTTTTATTCAAAGAACAAGAAGGCTTTAAGACTACCAGTAGTTATTTGTTATACTTTCTATCGATTTTTAGAGAAATATGCAGAGAACTATACAAGATAAGGCAATTTTCAATGGTTTTTCATCACCATTTGGCTCTGATTCCAGAAGAGGGGTGTCATCTTCTCATGCTAATACAGATCCTGAATTTTAATGCCATTGCAAAAGTCAGGATTGGCAAGAACAGATGTCTGATACCAGGAAATAATCATCAGTGGCATAAGACATGGTTATGTTCCACTCCCTTCTATTGTACTATTGTACTTCCTTTTTAATAATGTCAGATCACCCTCAGATGAGCTAGACACATACCCTCTGCCATAACGGAATGGAAGACACATAGTCCTCAATGCTCAGGTTCACAAGGGGAAACTTCAAAAGACATTCAATTCTGGTAACCCATTTTCTCATAATGGTGACTTAGAACTAGCCCTTCTTTAAAGAGCTATTATTCAGGAGAGGTACTGAGATCTCTGTTATTTTAATCACATAGCTACCTGCAGTTGCTTTTTGCTCAGTTACATGGTGGCACATTTTGCAGCTAATCCACACAGACAGATTCACAAGGAAGCCATTTTGCTCAATAGACATTTCACAGAAGCATTTTAAAAGATTTCCCCATCGTTCTGGTGGGGACAGATTAGGAAAACCCATTTGAACATTTTCCAAGCCAGTGTCATCTGAGCCTTGCTGTACACCTTAGCACTTCAGGGACACAAATCTTGTTCATTTGCTGAAACTGACCCAAGACATCTTCCTAAGAAAAACTGTGGAGACTTCCGGGAAGATGGCGGTGTGAGCAGGGCGGCAGAAATCTCCTCCCAACACTATATTTATCTACGAAAACACAGAAAATACATCTATTCCTAAAAGAGAGACGAGAATACACAGGAAAGCGCACAGCGTGCAGCTACACCCGAGAGGACTCGGCACCCCAAGAGGCGGGTAAGATACGGAGCCGCGACCCGGCGGGACCCGAGCCCTCCCCCACCCCAGCGCACCGGCGGGAGGAGAGGATCCAGAGCCGGGAGGGAGTGGAAGTACACCCCGCGAAGTAGCCAGCCCCGGTGATCTGCGCGGGGAGCGCTGACCCACATTGCGCAGTGCAGCGGAGATTGGAGAGACAGAGGGGCAGGATCTGAGCGGGGAACGCGCCAGGGTGCTTGCAGCCGGCTCCGGGAAGGAAAAAAAAAAAGTGCGCGCTTTCTTCAGCGGTCTTAAAGAGACAGGAGCCCAGCGGAGGAGCCGGATCGCCCCAGCACACTCAGCCCAGCAGGCTGGGAGTCCTGGGGAGTTTCAGACGCCTTAGCTGGCGACTGAGGAAGCGTAGCCATACTTAACACTTCTCACTGAGATCAACAGCCTCCTATTCGTTCCCACCCCTGCCAGAGCGATAAAGGGCCCTGCGGGGCGGCACAGTCACAGCTGTGGAATAGTGGGGCAATAGCGCCACCTACAGCATTCCCACACAATCTACGTCCAGTGGGCTTTTTTTGTTTGTTTTTTTTGTTTTGTTTTGTTTTGTTTTTTGTTTTGTTTTTCTTTTCTTCTTTTTCTTTCTTTCTTTTTCTTTTTTATCCTTTTTTTTTTTCTCTTTTTTTTCTTCTTTTTAAAGTCTTAAAGAGCCCAGCTGACATACGTGGCAACTATCAGTGACCAATTATACAGCCATGAAAAGACAGAGGAATATGGTTCAGACCAAAATCAACCAGACAACCCCAGAGAGGGAGTCTGAAGGGATGGAAATGCAAAGCCTCCCTGAAAAAGAATTCAGAATAAAAGTCATAACCATGCTGATGGACCTACAGGGAAATGTGCAAGAGCTGAGGGAGGAAGTGAGGGAACTGAGGAAAGACAATACAGAAATCAGACAAGCGATCGACGGGCTTAACAGCAGAATGGATGAGATGTGAGAGACTGTTAATGGAATAGAAAACAGAGAACAGGAGTACACAGCAGCTGAGGCAGAGAGAGATAAAAGGATTTCTAGGAGTGAAAGAATATTAAGAGAACTGTGTGACCAATCCAAACGGAAGAATATTCGCATTATAGGAGTACCAGAGGAAGAAGAGAGAGAAAAAGGGATAGAAAGGGTCTTTGAAGAAATAATTGCTGAAAACTTTCCCTCGCTGGGGAAGGAAGTAGTCTCGCAGTCCACCGAAGCTCATAGATCTCCCAACACAAGGGACCAAAGGAAGACAACACCAAGACACATAATAATTAAGATGGCAAAGATCAAAGATAAAGACAGGGTATTAAAGGCAGCTAGAGAGAGAAAAAAGATCACCTACAAGGAAAACCCATCAGACTATCATCAGACTTCTCAACAGAAACCTTACAGGCCAGAAGAGAATGGCATGATATATTTAACGTTATGAAACAGAAGGGCCTCGAACCAAGAATATTGTATCCAGCACGATTATCATTTAAATATGATGGAGGGATTAAACAATTTCCAGATAAATTAAAGTTAAGAGAGTTTGCCTCTCATAAACCACCACTACAGGATATCTTAAATGGACTGCTCTACAGGGAAGCACACCTAAGGCTAAAAAGATGTCACCAGAGAAAAAAAAATCATAGCAAAGAAAGCAGACCATCCAAATACCAACTAAAGGCAAAGAATAAAACACCTATTATAGAAAGAACGGAGGAGGAGGAATAAGAAGGGAGAGAAATAAAGAAACATCAGACTGTGTTTACAATAACCTAACAAGAAAGTTAAGTTAGATTGTTAGATAGTAAAGAAGCAACCCTTGAACCCTTGGTAACCACGAATCTAAAGCCAGCAATGGCAATAAGTACATATCTATCAATAGTCACCCTAAATGTAAATGGACTGAATGCACCAATCAAAAGACACAGAGTAACAGAATGGATAAAAAGCAAGACCCATCTATATGCTGCCTACAAGAAACTCACCTC
>JAVSCE010014854.1:0-84872 GCA_032199065.1 Smutsia gigantea
AAAACATGTTTTTTATACCAAGCATTAGTCTAAGCAACACATAGTATTAAAGTAGATACCACAATTGTCCTCTCAATGTCCACATCTTAACGTCATTAGCTGTGGCTGTGACATGAACAAAGCTGCCGAAAACAAGGTTTTCACTGGGGAATCCTAATTTCTCACTGACTTTACACTGTAAAATCTGGCTTCAGTTCTTCTAAAAGTAATCGGCCTGTAAGATAAAACAAAATTTCAATTAAAAATTCAGCCTAAAGTCATGACAAATTACATAATAATAAAATATTGCCAACTCCCAAGTGAATCCAGAGTTAAAATGCAAAAATATATTTAAATCAAAACAAAAGCATGGATAATTCCATTCATTGCCATGTTAAGTATTGCAAATGAAGATATATGAAGTGGCGTGAACAGACTCCAGGACTTATATAATTTTCCTAAGTGTTCCCAGCATATTAAACCTTCTAATGAAATCATAACTTCAGCTGTTACATCCAGGTTTTTTAATTACATGATCCATTTTGGTTTACTTCCACCTCACCTTGCATTTACTAATCTTCCTGAAGATTTTGTCCAGTGACATCTGCTGAAACACTCTTGAATCTTCATTAAAGAGGCTTTGGGGGAAGGTAAAGTAAAAACGAAAATGGACATTTTTGTAATGTGGCTACTCATGTATCAATTTGTACACTGACCTCCAAGGCATCTCAATAAAATGCTTCCCAATTTTGAAAGCTGACACAACTTCCTACTGCAAGATGTCTGACATACTGCCCCACCTTATTATAACACAGTCTCCATACAAGTGGTTGCGGGAGGTGGGTGCTTCTGCTGAAATGTTGGGAGCTACTTCTGCTTGAGAGCTAGTTGGGGTAAAGGCTTGCTAGGCTCCATTGCTTTCATTTTCTACATCAGAAACATCAATCTGGTTTCTTGCCAAACAAAAGTTTCCCTTTGACCTTCCATACTTTAAAGAACCCCTTTGTTGCTGAGGCCTGTTGTTCAGATTTTGAAACGTGCATACTGCCAGGGATGAACCTTTTTTTGTTTTTCTTTTCCTCCTGCTCTCCCACCTTCCTCCTTCCCCTCCTCCTCTTCCCCCCCCCTTTTTTTTTTTTTTTTTTTTTTTTGGAAGGGATGGGATAAGCTCAGTCCTGTCATTTAAATTGTATAAAATTTTAACATTTTTAAATATTAAAGTAAACATGGATATGGGTGGGTATTTGAGAACTAGTTTTGGCTTTATGGCTGGACAGCTTCTGGTCAGTCACATCAAGTATTCCCTCGCTCTTCTGTGTAGGAGAAGGCATGGGCTTAGGCACTGCTCAGTATGCCAGGACCTGCTTACTTGACCTGCAGGAGTCAGAATGCTGTAAACTCCCAGTTGGCAGGAGCTTCTTTCTTAGCCATGCTGTGTTAGGTAAGAATTTGTTCCTCATCCACCTATCGACCCTATCAAGTGCTTCTCATGAGTCAGGGACGGACTGTGCCAGGTGTCAATCAACCTTCGGTGACTAAAACAGATGTGTCATTGCCTGCTGGAATGTAAGACCTATTGGTATCAGGAACTGCTAATTCGCTGATAGGATGTTTACTGGCATCTGTCTTCTTCCTGACTGATTCTAATACTGTGTGAATGTAACATTCCCTCCCCCTTTTCTCTTGTAAAGCAGGAACCTTTCAGTGATGATTAACTGAATGATGAAAACTGCATACAAACGCAGTTTGTCCAAGGCCCTTTCGATGCTGTACACCTGGCGTTGGTTGCCACATGCCATGATTGAAAATTAACTTCATAGTAGAAATATTACCTGGTTTCATCATTCAAGTAGTGGCAGTATTCATGTTTTTAAAATTGAAATGTTGAGATAACTGCAAATTTGCATACACTTTTAAGAAATAATACAGAAATGTACTTGTGTATGTGTGTGTGGAGTTCTATACAATTGTGTTGCCTTCATAGGTTCTTGGATTCACTACCATAGTCAAGACACTGAACATTTCCAACGCCACAAGAATCTCTCCTGTTTCCTTTTCATAGCATACCCACTTGCCTTCCATCCTCCCATTCCTAACCTTTCTGGTGACCATTAATCTGTCCTATTGCTGAAGTTTTTTCAGTTCAAAAATGTTACCTACGTGGAATCATACAGTGTGTAATCTCTTTGGATTGGCTTTTTTCACTCAGCGTAATTCACTGGAAATTCTTTCAATTTGTGGTGTCTGTCAATGTCTTATCCCTTTTTGTTGCTGAGGAATATTGCATGGTATGTGTGTTCCACAGTGTCCCACACTTTGTTTAACCATTTACCTGGTGAAGGACATCTGAGCTAGTTGCAGTTTCAGGCTATTACAAATAAAATTGCTATGAACATTTGTGTACAGGTGTTTGTATGAATGAAACATAACTTTTCTTTTCTCTGGATAAATACCCAATAGTACAACTTTCAGGTCATATGATAATTTTATGTTTAGTTTTATAAGAAACTACCAAGCTGTTTTCCAAAGTAGCTGTACTGTTTTACATTCCAACCAGCAGTGTGTGAGTGATCCAGTTTCTCCACATCCTTGTCAGCATTTGTGTTGTCATCGTTTTTTCTTTTCAGCCTGTCTGATAGGCAGGAAGTGATATCTTGGTGGTTTTAATTTATATTTTCCTGAAGGTGAATGATGTTGAAATCTTTTCATGTACTTCTTTGCCATTTATGTATCTTCTGTGAAATGTTTATATGTACCTCCTCCCATTTTCCAGTTGGATTGTTTGTTTTATTACGTTGAATTTTGAGAATTTTTTTATATGCATAATCTATATACTAGTCCTTTGTTGGGTATCTGTTTGCAAACATTTTCTCCTAGAGTGGCTTAACTTTTCATCCTGTTCCCATGGGCTTTCACAGAGCAAAAGTTTTTAATTGTGATAAGGACAAATGTATCAATACTTCTTTTTATTGATTATGCTTTTGGTGTCAAGTCTAAGAGCTCTTTGCCTCACTCTAGATACCAAAGATTTTTTTTCCTATTTTTTTTCTAAAAGTTTTATGGCTTTTGTTCTGTACTTATGCCTGTGATCCATTTTGAGTTAACTTTTGTGTAAGGTATGAGGTTTAGGTGAAGATTCATTTTTTGCCTGTAGATAACCATTTGTGTGTCTCCAGCACCAGCACCATTTGTTGAAAAGACTATCCTTCCTTCATTGAACTGCTTTTGTACCTTTGTCAAATATTGGTTGAACATATTTGTGTGGCCCAATTTCTGGGTTCTCCAATCTGTTCCATTGATCTATATGTCTGTTGTTTCATCAAAATCACACTGTCTTGATTGCTGTAGCTCTACAGTAAGCCTTATTTTCAAATACAATGATTCTTCCCACTTTATTTTTCCTTGTTAAGACTGTCTGAGCTATTCTAGGGCTTTTCCTATAAATTTTGAGTAAATATGGAATCCACACTTCCACTTAAGTGTCTTTACCTTCCCCATTTTTAACTATCATTGCCTTGAGTATCAGATGGTGCTACAATTTTTGTTTGAATCATCAAATGTGATTCATAAATCTCATGAAGAAGTGCTAATCTGTCATATGTAGCACTATTTCTTCTTTTTCCATTGTATCTCCTTCGTTCTGGCACCCCGGGAGGATTCCTTCTTTTATCATTTCCTGTTTGAAGAACTTTTTAAAACTAATCTCTAAAGATAAATCAAATTCTTTATTTTTCTACATCTGAGAATGTTTTTATTTTCCCTTCATTCCTAAGGAGAGTTCCTCTGGATGTAGAATTCATAGCTCCATGTTACAGAAGAAAAATTCACGGTCGTTTGAATTGATGTTTATGTCTACATAGTATACCCTTTCTTTCCGCCTTCAAGATTTTTTTCTTTACGTTTAGTTTCCAAAATGGTAATTTGGATGTGTCTTAGTATGGATTGTTCTGGGCTCATTCTATTTGCATTCATTAAGTTTCTTGGATCTGTGGGTTTGTGTCTTTTGCCAAATTTGGGGTTTTCAGCTTTTATTTCTTCATACACTCTTTCAGTTCTACTCTTTCTTCTGTCCTTCTGCACCTCTGATGGTTTTGTGATTGTTCTACAGGTTCCTGACGCTCTGTTAATTGTTTTCTCTGATGGGGTGAATTTTCTTGGTCTGTTCTCAAGTTCACTGATTCTGTCCTCTGTTGTCTCTACTACTGATTCCATCCAGTGAGTTTTAAAACTTCTGTTAATTGTTTTCTTCAGCTCTATAATTTCCATTTAGTTCTTTTTTATAGCCTCTATTTCTTTCCTAAGATTTTCTGTTTTTTCACTTGTTCAAATAAAATTTTAATTGATTAAAAGTGTTTTTATGACAGCTGCTTTAAAATCCTTTTCAGACAATTCCAACATCTGATTTGTCAGATTCATCTTGGTATTGGCTTTAGTTGATTGTCTCTTTTCATCCAAGTTGTGATTTTCTTGGTTCTTGAGTAATTTTTTTATTGCATCTTGGACATTTTGTCTATTATGTTTGGAAACTCTGGATTCTATTTCAGTCTTTTATTTTAGCAGGCAGTCATCCTATTAGGTTTCGTATGTGGGTTTTTGCATACTTTCGTGGGCCGTGGCTACAGTGGCAATTTAATCTTCAGAGCCGTTATGGTGCTATTTTCTTTGGCTCAGTTTGCCTGGCGTTACTGGGGTATCCACTGGTCCCTGCTGATGTTGCCTGAAGGGGCAGAAGAGGTTTCATCCCTGGATGTCTCTCAGTGGAGAAGGGGTATAGTGGGTGCACCCTATCAGTATTCCTAGGGTGGGGAGCAGAGTTTCAGGTTTGTAGGGACAAAAAGGATTCCCATGTGGGGTCACTTGTCTTTGGATCCCATTTACTGGTTCCATTCACCCATCCACGTATCCAATTTAAAGTGTATATTCTCTTTCTTAAAGATTTTCCTTTTGGTGTCCCTTTATTGTAAGTGCTGGTGCTACAACCCTTTAGTGCATTTTGGGCTCCATTCCATGCTCCCTTATTAGGGCATAAGTTCTACTGAAGTCAATGATATGTTGAGTTGAGTAAGCGATAGTAGGCCTTCAGGACCTTACCCAGGGTGATGTGTAAGCATCTGTCCACTCAGACCTCTGTGTTGTGGATTGCATGTGTGATTGGCTCCAACTCTGTTTGCTCACCCCCACAGCCTTCCATCATCTCTGTCCTCCTCCTCTCCCAGTCTGCAGTGCAGCTGAGGTGAGGTGCGTGGTGTGTCCACTTGGATGGCCTCATGGGCCAAGTAACCCACCAGTTTACAACTCCTTCCTTTCTATGCTAGAGGCGTTCCCTTGTTGGTCGGTTATTACATTTTATTGAACATTGGAGCTGATCTAAGTCTATTTACTATTTCATATTATTTCATTTAATATTTAATATTTTGAGACCAGTCCTGTGTCTCCAACTATAGCTAGTTCTGTATTTTGAGCACTAGCTTATGTTAGTTGGGAACTCAATGGTACGTGTGGCACTGAGGATAAAAGATCAGATGGTAGATGAATAGTGAGGTATTCGTAATGATACATAGTTTGCAGTAAATCTCCTTGAGAGATCAGAATGGAGGCAGGGACTGGAGGGGTGGAATTCTGTGAATAGTTTTTTATCATACAAGGAAGCTTCAATATATATTTAAAGTCTGATTCCTATAATCATCAAAGTCTGAGAGCAAATCACCAGCATCAGCATCCATAAGCTCCATACCCAGTCCTCACAACTCCCCACCTGCTGAGCAGGCCTGGTTAGCTCTGCTGTGCTCACATGAGGCATTAGCAAAGGCAGAGGGTCTCCCGTCAGGTTACGCACAAGACTGCAGCCTGAAAGTGCAAAACACTGCTGCTCAGGGGACCCGTGGCTCCCAGGTATTGAGAATGGGTTTGGTAGTTTTAATTTCCTATAAAGTATTCCATAAAATTAACTAAAGAAGACTTTCCTTTTCCTTCAGGGAAGTCATTCTTGACAGTTCTTACTTCGTTTTGTTAAATTAGCATGTGTGATTTATTTCTCTTCTTTTTCTCTGCAAATGAATTATAATTGATGTAGGTAGGACAAATTTCACAGTTCATAGTTTAGTAACATTGTGAAGTATTTAATTTAAATGGGGAATGGCAAAAACTAAAAGGAAACATTAAGGAATACGGGAACTAGGTTGCTGCATCTCCCAACTGTTTGGGTTTGCATGTAATACTTCTACTGTCAGTGACCTCTACTTCTACTGAGCATTGCGTATCAATAAAACCTTTCTTTTCCAGAGTAATTTTCAGTTTCTCACATGAAAGCAAATCTTGCTTTCTTTGCTGAAATTTTTTATTACTTGAAAAATCTCTTGCTATTACTAGTTGGCACATTTTATTTAAAAAAAAACAGTGAAACTGGAAGTAGCTCTTGTATATCCACAATGCTCTGTAGTAGAAGATGACATTTTAGAGAATAACATACGTCTGCCTTCTGGCTTCAAATATCCATGTACGAAGAATCAGTGCCAGACAATTAATGAATCCTAAAATTGTGGGACCGCCTTAATGACAGAAGAATCATAATCTAATTTTAACTGCAATGATAAAGAATTTTCTTTTGTGAGTTAATTTCGTGTATAGGGAGTGAATGTACCAAGGACAAGAGACTGTTCTTTACTAGCCAGGAGAGCCTCAGTCATGGCCCTTTGCCTTAATGTTGACTCTAATTTCTTATACTTTAGGAAAGTCTGGGTCCTGCATCATTACTGTTGATAAAATTTTTAAGAGCCAGTGACCCTAGGCCTTAGTCATCCTACCTTCATTCTGGCTAGCTACCTGCAGGCTTCCATAGATCACAGGGAAAATAAAGGAAGTTAAGACGCAAGCCAGCTTCCTTTCTGTTTCTGAGAAAAGTCTTGGTAAAGAAGAGTTTGAAACTATCATTGGCTAAATATGTCAGTGGATATAAGTTACCTTTGCTAGTTTTGGCCCTTCCGAGTGACCAAAAACTAAAAGAGTCTTAATGTATTTATTAGTTTGTCCTCATTTAGTTACTATATTTATAGTACAACTTTTCCTGCATTTGTAAAGGGCCCCAGCTTTTATTAACAAGAAAAAAAAAAAAGAAACATCTCCTTTGTTTTCTGTATGGGCTACTTGTTAAAGAGAAACGTAGTCAGACATATAAACATTGTAGTATGTAGCAAAACACTGATCTTTACAAGTCAGAATGACTTGAGCTGTAGCGAGCTGTACGGAGCCTGGCATGAATACACAAGAGTACCAGGACGGGGGTACCTGGGAGAGAGCTGGAGACTCAATGCCTGTACAAGGAGCTGTATTTCATATGGAGGAGGAAAAAAAGAGACAAAAAGATGCAGTACAGTCAGACGATTTCTTTTTTAATTGATGCAGCTGTGTAGGGAAATGAAAGTAATGGCATCCCATGCTGGTAAAGGAAGGGCAAATCACGGGAAAGAGTACATTTTGGAATGTCATGTTCTTTTCTGTTCTCTGCATTATCAGGTAAATACCATAGCACTTCATGGAAACAACCAAGCAATTAAAATGTGCCATTCTGAAAGGCATAATAAAATCAGACAGGCCAATCCAGGATTTTTTTTTTAAGTGTAAGCAATTACTTTGCAGGTGGCATAAGATGAAAGCTGTTCCATGATTTCCTCTCTCCCTCCCTCTGTGGTGGACCTGTGATGCTCAGAGCCTGCAAGAGTTCTTTAGAAACTTGTGAGATATCTTTCAGGGCTTTGAATGTCCTTCTGTGAAAGAAATTTGCCATCAAGTGGCTGGGCATCTGTCAGGGAAAATCACAGTCTTCTGGAACTACCTGATAAGGTGGTATGAAAAAGGACATCTCATGACAAGGATTACTTTATGTGTGATGCTTTCTACAGCCCTGCTGCCCCCAGAAAATTAGATTGCCACACCAGAGCCCAAGCCGGTCAGTGTTCTTGGTTTGGACCCAAGTTTGATTGTAAACCATGGATAGCAGAATTCTCTTATAGAGTCTCTTGTTAAAAAACCTTCAAAAAGTGTGACTGTACTAGAAAAAATTATGAATATCCTTGCATCCATCCATCCATCCACTTAACCATTCACCCAATGAGTTTGGAACCCCTCATTTGTTCAGTGTGGGAAGCCGCACCGACCGCACCCATCAAGCCCGCCTCTGCTCCCTCCGCTGCGGCGCTGTGCTGATGGCCCAAGAAAGCGTCCAAGGCCTCCCTGGGAAGTGCTCCACGTCACTATCAGAATGAACTATTGGGAAGACACGTTTTCAAAAGAGCATAGGGGGTGAGTTTCTATGGACTTCGTAGCTTCCAGAATAATAGCTGACCTGAGAAACTGACAAAACGGCAAGTTGTATGACTCCAAACCAGCCCTAAAGTGGACATGTATCTTGGGAATCAGGCACACAGGATAAAAGTCCCGCTGGCTTCACTCTGCTTTGTTTCAGTCACTTAAGGGTGAGCATGGGCAAAATATCAGGTCTTGGGAGTTTGACTTGTTGATTCTGTGCCCCTCTGTTCCATTGCGTTTTACCTCTGGGATTGGATTTGATGCCTGCTATGCCCTCCCCTCTCTAGTTAACCAGTGTCATTTGTTTTATTTGCCTCTTTCCAGTGCCCCAGCATGTGACTCTGACACCAGTCTTCTGGCTGCCTTGACTGACAAACATTTACTGTGCAAAGGCTTCTATGCACAGTTGCCTCCTACTAGTTGCATTTTAATCTTTTTTCTTTCAAGTGTGGAAGTAAGTCAAGGCCTGGGGGATATTGGGAGGGGACTTCTTTCCAGAAATAATTCTCCTGTGGGCCTTCCCTGTATAGGATCTTGACAATTTCCTATAGTCTATGGTGTCAGCTTCCTACTTTATATGCCAACTTGTGTTCCTATTCCTCTTATACAGTAAGTAAGGTCACCCTCCCTTCTCCCCAAACAAATTCCAAGTGCCAGCCCAGCCTCAGCCTCTGCCAAGGAGTCTCCTTCCCAGTGGAGGTGAACCTGTCCTAACAAATTGTTCAAGACCTCCTCAATCCTAACACCTCCGTGACCCTTACATCTTCTGTCATCTCCCTTTTCTCAACTTCTATTACCTAAATCTTAGTCTCTCTGAATTCTTAACATTACTTATTTTCTCTGTGCTTCATATGCTCTAATTTTGTCTCGCCAACAACATTGTAAACTGTTTGAAGATAGGAGGAGGGTTGTTCTTTAAGGTTACTCGGGTGGTGGCTCGCGGTGCCTGGCGCACTCACTGGGTACTGATTTGAGCGCTGACTCCATGGCTGTGAGGCCCAGTTCATGTCTCCAGAGAGTCTCTCTGTCGATAAAGAAGAGGAGCTTACATGCTCCTTGGGCCCCACCTGTCTCATCTCTCTGGAGGCCCTGGAGAGGAACAGCAAAGTTTGGTTTTAAGTAGTAATGAAGAGTAAATGCTTGGACTCCACTTGAAATCAGGAGATTTAGGATGATAATGGGGTTGTACTTCGCTCATCACAATCAATTTTGATCTCTTTAAAACATGAAAATTCCTAATGTTAAATATCCTTAAGCCAGGGAACTTTTAATAAGATACACCTCCACCAGTAATTTTCCTATTTCTTTATCTCCATCTCCTTGAACTGTTCCTTTCTGCATCATTTAAGTACTTTCTTTGTGTGACCATATCTATTGATAAAACTTTGGCCATATCTACTGTTAACTTTTCAGATTCATCTTTCCTGCTAAATCATAAATTCAGTGAGAGTAATGACCACACATCTTTATGATACACTGTCCCTAATACTACTCGCTGTCCTTCCTGTAAGGCAGATAGATTGAGAGTATGTCTCTGGGTGTCACTAACTCTGCCGATTTTGTATTCACCATGCCATGCTGGCAAGGGAAGTGTTCAAATTGCATTTCTCAACCTTGGGACCACCAGTAGGTGCCTGGAGCTAATTATATTCCATCATGAGGCAGGACAGAGAGGAGATGAAGACAGAAATAGTGCAAGGGATTTGGGGTAAGGAAAGCAAGGGTATTTTCCAGAATTTTCCATCCCATAGATAGTTACTGAATGCCTACTATGTGTCAGGAACTGGGATTCAGACAATTACAACTGACATTCACAAGATCTCTGCCCCCATAGAGCTTGCAGCCCCATAAGAGAGACCAGTAATACATAATTATTCCTTAAAATGGGTTAAGAGTCACAAAAGACAAATAACAGGGTGCTTTGAGGGGAGGGGGGCTTCTACCCAAGAGTTTTGCTGAGATTCAAGATTTAGCTGGCTTGAAACTCATCTGAAGTGCTTTTTCTCGGCGTCAGTGAGAAACAACATTCTCACGTCAGGAAGAATTTTCCAGCACTGGGAACCAATGGCATATTTATAGCCTCTTTTACGTCAACTTGTCAAGCAGCATCTTTAACACAGCCTGCTCCCTAGAAGCACCTCATGCTCATTGCAGGCTGTGGCGGCACTGAAGCCAGACACTCTGTGGTCTCCATCTCGGCGTAGCAGGGGATTCTGGTAGTTAGTCTGCCCATACCACACTGTCAGCACAAGTGTTCTGAGTGAGCCAAAAATACAATAGCAGCTCTGATTCCCTGGAGTCCAGAGGGACTTCTCTGGCCAACTGGTGTCATATATAAACCTCTGGACTTTGGAATTGGATGTTGATAACTGATTGAGAGGTTTAATTCTATGGTCTCATTTGTGTTTTTTGAATGGTGATGATGACATGCAATTTTTTAGACTCTTAACACAACTCCCCAGATCGGTTGCTGGGATTCTGGTTGAATAACAGCATGTCAGGTCTAGCCCTCAGCAGTGCAGGGACGCTTCATGTTATCGGAGTGCCGCATGTTATAGAAATGTGTGCATAAAAAGGAGTTAAGACATATTGTGCTGCAGAAGAATCCTATTATTCGCAAACAAAACCTCAAACAGAGCAGTAAGATGAAGACTCTGAAGAAAATATAAATAAAAAGTGAGCCTTGGTTATGCAGCTGACTGGGCTCAGGAGTCCAGCCAAACAAGGTTTTCCACCATGGACTAACTTGAATTAGCTCCCAGTCGCAATCAAGGTGATTTGATTTCATGCACAATTCCACATAGAAAAGCTCAGGGCAAAAAATGATATCATGCTTTTTATGGAAATCACAAATAGCCCATAGCCCATTGTAAGCCTGCTCCCGGTTTCCATGTGCAGAGAGGGAACTATTTCCGTGGAGCAATGCTTCAGCATCTCTGATCTTCTGTTCACAGGACTGGGGTTTGCTTTTGAGCTTCCCTTAATGAGTACCTGAAACCTGGGTCTAGCATAATTGCTTTGAAATGGGCTAGGACTCTACATCATAACCCATGTTAGATCTGGAATTAGGAGGGAGTGACTGTCTCAATGAGTTAGGAAAGGCTTTGCTGGGGAGATGACATTTGAGCTGTACCTTTGAGGATATGCAGATTATGCCCAGAGCACAGAGGTAGACACGAGAGTTTTCTATGCAGCAGGAGAAGTATGTGCTAAAGCAGAGGTGCAGCATATGTGGGAAACACCTAATAGTTAGGGGTGCCTACAGATAACATGGCAGAGAGAGGCGAATGAGGGGGATGCTGTCCTAAACACTTTCTCCTGAAAGTAACAAAGGTACATGCAGAATTTTTCAGTGGGAAAATGATAGAATTGCATTTGTCTTCCAGAAAAATCTGGTGGCAAGGAAGAAACCAGAGACAGAGCTATAGGAAGCCAATGTGGGAGGTGCTGAAACCTGAAGGCCTTGGGGGGCTGTGGGGAAGGGAGGTGGGAACAGAGTCCAGAGGTGCTTGGGAGAGGTTTTGTCCGAGCCTTTCATCAGCAAGGGAAGCAGATACTCTGGGAAGACAGCATGTCTACTGCAGGCCGGATACTGAGAGTGATAGCAGGAGATGTGACCAGCTGTCACTTCCATGCCCTTGTCGACTGGGGGCCCGGAATCTGAACATTTTTCTCTTGAGTTCCAGGGCTGATGGTGAGAGAATTTAAAGTTTGTTATGCAACTGGCACTATGCTAAGAATCCTACTGGTGCTATCTAATCAAATCCTTACTGTAGAACAACTGTTTAATCTAAGTTTTAATATCATCTTCATTTTGCTGGTAAGGATATTGTGGCCTAAGAAGCTGGGGGTTTGCCCAGGGCTTCAAGGCTTGGCACCAGACTCCAGAACCCACCCTCTTCACCTCTATACACCAACCCCACAATTCAACCCCTCTATCCCTTAAAAGTGCTTTGTACAGATCATGAATTACTTGTCTTTCTTACCTTCTTTACTGGATTGTAAACTCCGTAAAGGTGGGGACTGTGTTGTAAGCATTTTTGTATGCCTTTATGGCCTCTAACTTTCACTGTGTCTTAGCAACAGTAGAAGTGAAAAATTATTTATTGAGGTATTTAGTCAAGAGAGTCTTTAACTGTGTAATGAAAAGTTTAATTGTTTTACTATTTGTTTATTTTTTTACATTGACCCAAATGGGTAGTATAGTTGGGGTGTGTGTGCTACAGAATGGGTACCAGCTTTTACATGAGTTCTAACGAGAGAATTGCAGGTGAATTCAATGATTTGGACAGAGTCAAGGACTGGCTTCCAATCATTCTTAAAAAGGCATATTTCTACCTTTTTACCATTTCTACCTTCTACCAAGACCAAAGGAAGGTCTTGGAAAAAAATTTGGACTTTTTGCATGACTTGGGTCCTAGGCTGCTCCACCGATGTGGAGTACATAGTGCTACAGACCTGCAAACCCACGCCCCCACCCAGACAGGAGTGCAGAGAACAAACTTCAGGGACCTAAGTTGCATTACCAGACATTCCCTAAGAGGAGGATCTGTTCTCTTTTTTTTTCTTTCACATTCTTCATCTACTTTGCATTTTAAAGTAACATGTGACATAGTCTGGGTTTTTAATTAAGAAGGGAAGTGAATTTCATGTTAAATTACTTGAAAATTTGCAGTTGTTATTTGCATAATGAAATAACTCCATTTTATTTACAAGTGAAATTTTAATTTTCTTGGCTTTTCCCTCCTGTACTTATTGATCATTTAAAATCTGTCATCACATGATCTCCATTTTCACTATCCTTGCCATTTTTGAGAACTCCTGCATTAATGCCCATTGGCAGAGTCCAGTGTTCTGCTCAGTCATTAGAACTGTGGCCAGGGTATCAGCCTGCTCTGAAGATTTTTCGTGCAGCACGAACTCATTAATTTGGATTCTGTTGCTTTAGATTTGTGATAATTAAGGCCTGGAAAATATGACTGCCATTGGGTAAAATGTTTGGCCTTTTATATAAAAAATTGTCCTTTTTCCACTAATTTTCAAAATGATAGGGCTGAAAGAATTTAAGAACTTGTCACAGATGCGTTACTTGACAGGTAAGGAAACCGTGGTCCACAGAGTAGAAGAACACTTGAGAGTGATAAAACCCTGATCCTCTATCTTCATACTCCCATGACACCATGTACAGAAGAGACCCAGTTCACAGAAATTCCCAAATAGCCCTCACTTTGAGCCCTGTACTGATAAAAGCAAGGCTTTCTTGTCCGCCATGTTCTCACCCTTTACACCGTCTCACATTATTCTAACAATGAAGTTATCTTCAAATCTTTATATGCCAGCAGGGGTTTAATCAATCTAGGAATAATTCTGGAGCCTTCACTGTACTAGCAATGCAGCTTCTCACACCGCTTTTCTTCAGAGACAGCCCTGAAGTGGCCACTTCCAGCAGAATGGGAAGAGAGGAGAGACCTGCATGGTCCCCTCTCCTGCCCGGCTGATGGTACTGCCTATAACCAGAGCTGGCCGCCTCCTGCTCCCAAGCCCCTAGTGAGCCACCAACTCCTTATGCCGGATCCCAGGTTGACCTTGGGATCCTGCGAGCTCTTGAAATGCGGGACAAGCTCGAGGAATTGGCTGTAAAGCTGCTATCCTATATTTCCATCATAAGTCCTGTCCCAGAATTTTGGAAGAAAGAGCACAAGTAAGGGCAAAGGAGACCTTACATCTTTCTCCAGAAGCTCTAAAACAGTGGTGTGTGTCCTGGTGTATAGGTGGCTTTGGGACTCTGATGAAGGCTATGGACCATTCCTCCCACCCCAGCCACAAATACAAGGATGCAGGTGCACCCACACGCTCACACAGATGTGCACGCTATTGCAGGGCATCTGCCAAATCTCTGAGTCTCCTTAGAGTACAAAAATCAGTGTCCTTAACTTAGAGTTCAAACTTACGATGAGTACCACCTTAATTTGTATATATACCAGTATATGGCTAATGACACATTTGACATACAGTGTAGTGTTTGATTAGGGGACAGGTATATTTCTGCCATATAATAGAAAATAACAATAACCATTATTGTTATTTATTATTGCTAACATTTATTGTTTGCTATGCACCAGCTACTATTCTAAGCATGTGTTAACCCCCCTTCATAATGTCTTTTTGAGGTAGGAACTTCTACTAATCCCAGCTCAAAGGTCAGCAAACTAAGGCAATATAGCAGGGGCACCCAGGATTGGTAGGGGCTAGAGGACCATGTGTGGGATGGGGTGGAATCTGAGGCATCTTTCGGAGCTGTAACTGAGTCTGAAGTTCAGTCGGCACACTTTCCCTGTGACAGCCAACCTCCAACCAATTCTTTAACAATTAAGTTACTTAACTCAAAATGTAGTGTTCAGTGGAGGCGATCCAATATTGGCCCAACTTTCAATAGATTACATGTCCAACCCCTGACTGAACTGGTCTCTGTGGTTTCTATAGAGAATGACCACCTTCTGGATTTACCCTTGTACTCATACTGTACTTCATAAAAAAGAACTAATTCTCCCAAAAGAAGTCGGGGTGAATTAGGAAGGGAAAATGAAGCTAAAAATGATAAATGGACTGATGATTTGTTAATATCTCTTCCAATCATGGGATTTTGCAACTCGATGATTCCATCCCATCCCTTGACTGAGCAACTGAATGAATGAGTCCATGCTAAGTGCCCAGGGACAGCATCTGGAACTGGTGCTGAGTTCAGATCCTGGGCTCTGAGAGCACACCACATGAAAGCAGACAGGAAGCAAAGGTTGTTTGCTTAAAAAAAAAAGATAGTTGCACTAACTGCCATTTTAATGTAAGTTATTTTCATGGGAAAAGAGTTTTATGTGTGGGGCAGTGGCCATAGTAAAAACTTTATTTTATTTTTAATTAGATGATGCTTTTTCAGATGCCTTTGGGCCATACTAATGTGTGAGGAGTAAATCTGGAACGTCTTGGGTTTTTACAGGGGTTTATTGTGAAAGCAGCTCTTTGCTTCACTGTAGTTTTTTCTAGGGCCTGATCACTTCTGCCATAACCAACATACTCAACACGGAGATTTTCACTCAGTACCCCACCTCCACATCTATTCATGCATTTCAGTCCATGTATGATATTTGTAGAGGGAGTGTCATGAATGTAGCCTGACCAACACACATCACACTCCCACATACTTTTTTCTTCTTTCTGAGGCCTTCCCAGTAAACACAACCCTGAGAACCCACCTCAGCTAGGCAGTTGGATTGCCGTAGTTAGGGTGTCATGTATTATCGGAGCTAGAAGCAGCGTGACAGGGTAGAAAGAACATGAGCTCTGAAGCCAGACATATCTGGCATCCAATCAAAAACTCTGTTCATTTTTTTTTTTTGGTAACAGCTTTATTGAGATAGAATTCACATGCCATACAATTCACCCATTTAAAGTGTGCAATTCAGCGGTTTTTAGTATATTCATGGAGATATAGCCCAGACTTTCAATTCCCACCTCACCACCCAAACAATTCTATCCCCTTTGTTACTGATCTCCTCAAGTGTTCATGCAAATCCCAAATGCTGGAATCATCATTGTCTCCTCTCTTTACCTCGTACTCCTCATCAGATCCATCAGCAAGTTCTGACAGCTTTATCATTATTTATTTATTTATTTATTTTACTTATTTTTTTAAGGTATCATTGATATACACTCTTATGAAGGTTTCACAGGAAAAACAATGTAGTTATTACATTCACCCTTATTATCAAGTCCCCCCCATACTCCACTGCAGTCATTATCCATCAGTGTAGTAAGATGCCACAGATTCACTGTTTGCCTTCTCTGTGCTACACTGTTTTCCCCGTGATTCCCCACACCATGTGTACTAAACATAATATTCCTCAATCCCATTTACCCACCCTCCCCACCCCTACCCTTTCGTAACCACTAGGCCCTTCTAAAGAGTCTGTGAGTCTGCTGCCATTTTGTTCCTTCAGTTTTGCTTTGTTGTTATACTCCACAAATGAGGGAAATCATTTGGTATTTGTCTTTCTCTGCCTGACTTATTTCACTGAGCATAATACCCTCTAGCTGCATCCATGTTGTTGCAAATGGTAGGATTTGTTTCTTTGTTATGGCTGAATAATATTCCATTGTGTATATGTACTACTTCTTCTTTATCCATTCATCTACTGATGGACACTTAGGTTGCTTCCATTTCTTGGCTATTGTAAATAGTGCTGTGATAAACATAGGGGTACATATGTCTTTTTGAATATGAGAAGTTGTTTTCTTTGGGTAAATTCCTAGGAGTGGGATTCCCGGGTCAAATGATATTTCTACTTTTAGTTTTTTGAGGAACCTCCATACTGCTTTCCACAATGGTTGAGTTAGTTTACATTCCCACAAGCAGTGTAGCCTCCTTTCTTTGCATCCTCGCCAGCATTTGTTGTTCCTAGTCTTTGCTATGTTGGCCATCCTAACTGGTGTGAGGTAATATCTCATTGTAGTTTTAATTTGCATTTCCCTGATAATTAGTGATGTGGACCATCTTTTCATGTACCTGTTGGTCATCTGAATTTCTTTTTTTTTTAACATTTGGCATATTTATTTCAGGATTTAAAAAATGAAATAAGAAGTACAATACAGGTACAGATGAAGTCCCTTTTTGTACCAGTCTCTGATCTAATTTTAATTACAAAATTAGATTGAAATAGGCACATACCACTCCAAAGTGCATTTTTTTTTTGGTATCATTAATCTACAATTGCATGTGCAACATTATGGTTACTAGAATCCCCACATCATCAAGTCCCCACCACATACCCCATTATAGTCACTGTCCATCAGCGTAGTGAGATGCTATAGAGTCACTACTTGTCTTCTCTGAGTTGTACAGCTCTCCCCATGCCCCTCCACCACATTATGTGTGCTAATCATAATGCCCCTTTTTCCCCCTTGTCCCTCCCTTCCCACGCATCCTGCCCAGTCCCTTTCCCTTTGGTAACTGTTAGTCCATTCTTGGGTTCTGTGAGTCTGCTGCTGTTTTGTTCCTTCAGTTTTTCTTTGTTCTTATACTCCACATATGAGTGAAATCATTTGATACTTGTCTTTTTCCGTCTGGCTTATTTCACTGAACATAATACCCTCTAGCTCCATCCATGTTGTTGCAAATGGTAGGATTTGTTTTCTTCTTATGGCTGAATAATATTCCATTGTGTATGTGTACCACATCTTCTTTATCCATTCATCTACTGATGGACACTTAGGTTGCTTCCATTTCTTGGTTATTGTAAATAGTGCTGTGATAAACATATACGTCTTTTTTCATATGTCTTTTTTCAACTTGGCTGCTGCAGTCTTAGGGTAAATTCCTAGGAGTGGAATTCTTGGGTCAAATGGTATTTCTATTTTGAGTTTTTTGAGGAACCTCCATACTGCTTTCCACAATGGTTGAACTAATTTACATTCCCACCAGCAGTGTAGGAGGGTTCCCCGTTTTCCACATCCTTGTCAACATTTGTTGTTGTTTGTCTTTTGGATGTTGGCCATCCTTACTAGTGTGAGGTGATATCTCACTGGGGTTTTAATTTGCATTTCTCTGATGATTAGTGATGTGGAGCATCTTTTCATGTGCCTGCTGGCCATCTGAATTTCTTCTTTGCAGAAGTGTCTGCTCAGCTCCTCTGCCCATTTTTTAATTGGCTTATTTGCTTTCTGTTCGGTGAGGTGCGTGAGCTCTTTGTATATTTTGGATGTTAACCCCTTATCGGATATGTCATTTATGAATATATTCTCCCATATTGTAGGACGTCTTTTTGTTCTACTGATGGTGTCCTTTGCTGTACAGAAGATTTTCAGCTTGATATAGTCCCATTTGTTCATTTTTGCTTTTGTTTCCCTTGCCTGGGGAGATATGTTCATGAAGAAGTTGCTCATGTTTAATGTCCAAGAGATTTTTTCCTATGTTTTTTTCTAAGAGTTTTATGGTTTCGTGACTTACATTCAGGTCTTTGATCCATTTTGAGTTTACTTTTGTGTATGGGGTTAGACAATGATCCAGTTTCATTTTCTTACATGTAGCTGTCCAGTTTTGCCAACACCAGCTGTTGAAGAGGCTGTCATTTCCCCATTGTATATCCATAGCTCATTTATCATATATTAATTGACTGTATATGTTTGGGTTAATATCCGGACTCTCTATTCTGTTCTGCTTGTCTGTGGGTCTGTTCTTGTGCCAGTACCAAATTTCCTTGATGACTGTGGCTTTGTAGTAGAGCTTGAAGTTGGGAAGCGAGATCCCCCTGCTTTATTCTTCCTTCTCAGGATTGCTTTGGCTATTCAGGGTTTTTTTGGTTCCATATGAATTTTAGAACTATTTGTTCCAGTTCATTGAAGAATGCTTTTGGTATTTTGATAGGGATTGCATTGAATCTAAAGCAATCAGGTAGTATAGCCATTTTGACAATATTTATTCTTCCTAGCCAAGAGCATGGGATGAATTTCAATTTGTTAGTGTCCTCTTTAATTTCTCTTAGGAGTGTCTTGTAGTTCTCATGGTATAGGTCTTTCACTTCCTTCATTAGGTTTATTGCTAGGTATTTTATTCTTTTTGATGCAATTGTGAATGGAATTGTTTTCCTGATTTCTCTTTCTGTTAGCTCATCGTTAGTGTATAGGAAAGCAACAGATTTCTGTGTATTAATTTTGTATCCTGCAATGTTGCTGAATTCAGATATTAGTTCCAGTAGTTTTGGAGTGGAGTCTTTAGGGTTTTTTATGTACAATATCTGCAAATAGTGACAGTTTTACTTCTTTACAAATCTGGATGCCTTGTATGTCTTTGTTTTGTCTGATTGCCGTGGCTAGGACCTCCAGTACTATGTTGAATAACAGTGGAGAGAGTGGGCATCCCTGTCTTGTTCCTGATCTTAGATGAAAAGCTTTGAGCTTCTTGCTGTTAAGTATGATGTTCGCTGTGGGTTTGTCATATATGGCCTTTATGATGTTGAGGTACTTGCCGTCTTTACCCATTTTGTTGAGAGTTTTAATCATGAATGGATGCTGAATTTTGTCAAATGCTTTTTCAGCATCTATGGAGATGATCATGTGGTTTTTGTTCTTCTTTTTGTTGATGTGGTGGATGATGTTGATGGATTTTCGAATGTTGTACCATCCTTGCATCCCTGGGATGAATCCCACTTGATCATGGTGTATGATCCTCTGGATGTATTTTTGAATTCGGTTTGCTAATATTTTGTTGAGTATTTTTGCATCTATGTTCATCAGGGGTATTGGACTGTAATTTTCTTTTTTGGTGGGGTCTTTACGTGGTTTTGGTGTTAGAGTGATTCTGGCTTCATAGAATGAGTTTGGAAGTATTCCCTCCTCTTCTATTTCTTGGAAAACTTTAAGGAGAAAGGGGTATTGTGTCTTCTCTATATGTCTTATAAAATTCAGCGGCGAATCCATCTGGACCAGGGGTTTTGTTCTTGGGTAGTTTTTTGATTACCGATTCAATTTTGTTGCTGATAATTGGTCTGTTTAGATTTTCTGTTTCTTGTTTGGTCAGTCTTGGAAGGTTGTATTTTTCTAAATAATTGGCCATTTCTTCTAGGTTTTCCAGCTTGTTAGCATATAGATTTTCATAGTATTCTCTGATAATTCTTTGTATTTCTGTGGGGTCCATTGTTGTTTTTTCTTTCCATTTCTGGTTATGTGTGTAGATTCTCTTTTTCTCTTAATGAGTCTGGCTAGGGGTTTATCTATTTTGTTTTATTTTTTCAAAGAACCAGCTCTTGGTTTCATTGATTTTTTCTATTGTTTTATTCGTGTCAATTTTATTTATTTCTTCTCTGATCTTTATTGTCCCTCCTTCTGGTGACTTTGGGCCTCATTTGTTCTTCTTTTTCCAATTTCAATAATTGTGATTTTAGACTATTCATTTGGGATTGTTCTTCCTTCTTTAAGTAGGCCTGGATTGCAATATACTTTCCTCTTAGAACTGCCTTTGCTGCCTCCCACCGAAGTTGGAGCTTTGTGCTGTTGTTGTCATTTGTCTCCATATATTGCTTGATCTCTGTTTTAATTTGATCATTGATCCATTGATTATTTAGGAGCATGTTGTTAAGCCACCATGTGTTTGTGACCCCTTTTGTTTTCTTTGTACAGTTTATTTCTAGTTTTATACCTTGGTGATCTGAGAAGTTGGTTGGTAGAATTTCAATCTTTTTGAATTTACTGAGGTTCTTTTTGTGGCCTAGTGTGTGGTCTATTCTGGAAAATAGTTCCATGTGCACTTGAGAAGAATGTGTATCCTGCTGCTTTTGGGTGTAGCATTCTGTAGATGTCTGTTAGGTCCATCTGTTCTAGTGTGTTGTTCAGTGCCTCTGTGTCTTTACTTATTTTCTGTCTGGTTGATCTGTCCTCTGGAGTGAGTGGTGTGTTAAAGTCTCCTAAAATTAATGCATTGCATTCTATTTCTTCCTTTAATTCTGTTAGTATTTGTTTTACATATGTCGGTGCTCCTGTGTTGGGTGCATATATATTTATAATGGTTATATCTTCTTGTTGGACTGCCCCCTTTATCATTATGTAATGTCCTTTATCTCTTCCTACTTTCTTTGTTTTGAAGTCTATTTTGTCTGATACAAGTACTGCAACACCTGCTTTTTTCTCCCTGTTGTTTGTATGAAATATCTTTTTCCATCCCTTCACTTTTAGTCTGTGTATATCTTTGGGTTTGAGCTGAGTCTCTTGTAAGGAGCAGGTAGATGGGTCTTGCCTTTTTTCCATTCTATTACTCTGTGTCTTTTTATTGGTGCATTCAGTCCATTTACATTTTGGGTGATTATCGATAGATATGTACTTATTGCCATTGTAGGCTTTGGATTTGTGGTTACCAAAGGTTCAAGGGTAGCTTCTTTACTATCTAACAGTCTAACTTAACTCTCTTATTAAGCTATTATAAACACAGTCTGATGATTCTGTATTTCTCTCCCTTCTTATTCTTCCTCCTCCATTCTTTATATGTTAGGTGTTTTATTCAGTACTCTTTTGTGTTTCCTTTGACTGTTTTTGTGGATAGTTGATTTTATTTTTTGCCTTTAGTTAGTATTTGGATGGTCTCCTTTCTTTGCTGTGATTTTATTTTCTTTGGTGACATCTATTTAGCCTTAGGAGTGCTTCCATCTAGAGCAGGCCCTTAAAATATCCTGTGGAGGTGGTTTGTGGGAGGCAAATTCCCTCAACCTTTGCTTGCCTGGGAATTGTTTAATCCCTCCCTCAAATTCACATGATAATTGTGCTGGATACAGTATTCTTAAGGCCCTTCTCTTTCATTGTGTTAAATATATCATGCCATTCTCTTCTGGCCTGTAAGTTTTCTGTTGAGAGGTTTGATGATAGCCTGATGGGTTTTCCTTTGTAGTTGATCTTTTTTCTCTCTCTGGCTGCCTTTAATATTCTGTCCTTGTGTTTGATTTTTGCCATTTTAATTATTATATGTCTTTGTGTTGTCCTCCTTGGGTCCCTTGTGTTGGGAGATCTGTGGGCTTCCATGGTCTGAGAGACTATTTCCTTCCTAAGCTTGGGGAAGTTTTTGGCAATTATTTCTTCAAAGACACTTTCTATCCCTTTTTTTCCTCTTCTTCTTCTTTGGGTACCCCTATAATGCAAGTATTGTTCCCTTTCGATTGGTCACACAGTTCTCTTAATATTCTTTCATTCCTAGAGATCCTTTTATCTCTCTCTGCCTCAGCTTCTCTGTACTCCTGTTCTCTGATTTCTATTCCATTAACAGTCTCTTGCACGTCATCCAGTCTGCTCTTAAGCCCATCTATCGATTGTTTCATTTCTGTTGTCTCCCTCCAGACTTCATCCCTTAGCTCTTGCTTATTTCTCTGTAGGTCCCTCAGCATGGTTATGACTTTTATTTTGAATTCTTTTTCAGGAAGATTGGTTAAATCTCACCAGGCCCTCTCTCTGGAGTTGTCTGAGTGATTTTTCACTGGACCAGATTCTTCTGTCTTTTCATGGCGATAGAAGTGGTTGCAGGCAGGTGGCACGTGTGTTAGCTGAGAGAACAAAGTCTCTTCCTGCTTGTTGTTCACCTTGCCCTTCTCCATAGCCTGTGCCAGTTACCCACACACTGCGGTGCAGTCTCTGGGATAATCCCCTATGCTGCCGTGTGCAGGGCCGCCCTTAGGCTGGTTTAGAGCTCTGCAGGGGATGGCAGCCATGCCGGGTGTGTTCTTCTGTGAGGACAGTGCCCCTTTGTGCCTTCCGGACCTTACTCTGGCTTCCGCTGCCTGTGCTGGTTACCTGCACACGGGGAGGCAGTCTCTGGGATAATCCCCTGAGCTGCCGTGTGCAGTGCCGCACTCAAGCTAGCCTAGAGCGCTTCGGAGGGGTCGCAACCACATCGGGTGTGTTCTGTTGCGAGTACCGTGCCCCTTCATGCCTTCTCACCTTGCTCTGGCTTCCACTGACTGTGCTGGTTACCCGCACACCGGGAGCAGTCTCTGGGATAATCCTCTGAGCTGCTGTGGGCAGGGTCACCTTCAGGCTAGCCTAGAGAACTGCGGGGGGTGGCAGCTATGCCAGGTGTGTTCTACTGCGAGGACAGTGCCCCTTCATGCCTTCCGGACCTTGCTCTGGCCTCCGCTGCCCATCCCGGTTATCTGTGCACTGGGAGGAGACTCTGTGTGGTTGCTGTGGGCGGGGCCGCTCTCTGGCTGCTCCCCAGCTCCCCAGCTGATCCATTTGCAGTGCTGGCCGGGGGGAATGAATGGCAGGCTGCTTATCACCATGAGGGGCTTTGGGGCTGCTTTACCCGGCAGGGGGTTAGGGGGCCCTAAGTTCCTCAAGATTCCCAGCCTGGTGGGCTGAGTGCACTGGGACGATTTTGTTTAGCTGTTGGGCCCTTGTCCCTTTAAGACTTTTAAAAAAGCACCCGCTTTTCTTTTGTCCCAGGAGAGCCAGCTGTGGGGACCTGCTCTCAGTGTCCGTCTCAGATCCTGCCCTTCTGTTTCTCTAATATCCAGTACACCATGCGGTGTGTCTGCACTGCTCCCTGTGCAGATCACCAGGGCTGGTTATTTAGCAGTCCTGTGCTTCCACTCCCTCCCACTCTGATTCTTTTCCTCCCGCAGGTGTGCTGTGGTGGGGGAGTGCTCGGGACCTGCCGCGTCACGGCTTTGTATCTTACCCCCTTCGTGAGATGCTGAGTTCTCAGAGATGTGGATGTAGCCTGGCTGTTGTACTGTATCTTCTGGTGTCTCTTTTAGGAATAGTTGTATTTGTTGTGTTTTCAAAAATATATATGGTTTTGGGAGAAGATTTCTGCTGCCCTGTTCACGCCACCATCTTGAGCCCTCTCCTGAATTTCTTATTTAGAGAAGTGTCTGTTCATATCCCCCGCCCACTTTTTAATAGGGTTATTTGCTTATTGGGTGTTGAGGCGTGTGAGTTCTTTATATATTTTGGATGTTAACCCCTTGTCGGATATGTCATTTACAAATATATTCTCCCATACTGTAGGATGCCTTTTTGTGCTGTTGATGGTGTCTTTGCTATACAGAAGCTTTTTAGCTTGATGTAGTCCCATTTGTTCATTTTTTATTTTGTTTCCCTTGGCCCAGGAAATGCATTGAGGAAAAAGTTGCTCATGTTTATATTCAAGAGAATTTTGCCTATGTTTTCTTCTAAAAGTTTTATGGTTTCATGACTTACATTCAGGTGTTTGATCCATTTTGAGTTTACTTTGTGTATGGGGTTAGGCAATAATCCAGTTTCATCTCTTGCATGTAGCTGTCCAGTTTTGCCAACACCAGTTGTTGAGGAGGCTGTCATTTCCCCATTGAATATCCATGGCTTCTTTTTCGTGTATTAATTGACCGTATATGTTTGGGTTAATATCTGGACTCTCTAGTCTGTTTCATTGGTCAGTTGTTCTATTTTTGTGCCAGTACCAAATTGTCTTGATTACTGTGGCTTTGTAGTAGAGCTTGAAGTCAGGGAGAATAATCCCCCCAGCTTTATTCTTTCTTCTCAGGATTACTTTGGCTATTCGGGGTCTTTTGTGGTTCCATATGATTTTAGAACTATTTGCTCTAGTTCACTGAAGAATGCTGTTGGTATTTTGATAGGGATTGCATCTCTGTTCATTTTTTTAAATTCCTTTTTCTCTCTCTTTCAGTATTCTCTATCTCTCTGTCTTCAACTTTAGTAATCTTTGCTTCTGCAATGTCAAATCTCTATTAATCCCTTCCAGTATAATTTCCTTATCAGACACTGCAGTTTTTATCTCTAGAAGTTTGATTTTTTTATACCTTCCATGTCTCTTCTTAACTCTTTTAATATAAGAAATACAGTTATAACAGCTATTTTAATGGCCTTGCCTGCTAACTCTAACATCCGTGTCAGCCATCAATCCAGATTAATTTTTTTTCCACATTGTGGGTCATGTTTTCCTGCTTGGTTGCATGCCTGCTAACTTTTGATTAGATGCCAGACAATGTGAATTTTATCTTGTCGGTTGCTTTAGTATTTTTGCATTCCTGTAAATATTCTGAGCCCTGCTCTAGAATGTAGTTAAGTTACTTGAAAACAGTTTGATCCTTTCAAGTCCTGTTTTGTTGGCAGCTCTGAAGCAGTGTTCAGGATAGAGCCAGTTATTTCCTACTAGTGAGGCCCACCCATCCTGAGTATTCTACCCAACACCCTGTGAACTATGGGTTTTTCTAGTCTGACTGATAGGAGTAATAGGGACCTACTGTGAATACCCAGCATGGTGCCCTCCAATCCTTTGTTGTTTTTCTCAAGCTTTTTTTACATGTGTGTACTTACTTATCACTTCCCTATTGAATCTTCTCTTTGGGTTGTTCTTTGCTCTATGTGTTTCTCTGCTCTGTGCTGTAAACTCTGGCTGCCTCGTTATCCTCTTCTCTATTCCCTCAACATAGGGAGTCTGCTGTGTTCTGCCTGGGTCCTTCCTCCTGGCACTGCCAACTGGACATTTTCTCAAGGTAGTAGGCTGGGGAAATAGTAGGTCTCACCTCCTTTGTTATTTATCTTGGGGATCCTTGTCTGTCATTGCCTGATGTCCAGTGTCTTGGCAAGTGTTGTTTTATATATTTGTCTGGGTTTTCTGTGTGTGTTTGTGTGTGTGTATGTGTGTGTTTGTGCTGTATGTATGCATATGGGTTTCAGGTCAGAGGAAATCTGGTCTCTGCTACTACATCTTCACTGTATATTAATGGGAAGTGAGGCATATATGGAGAGGTACTCCTCAAGGATTTTATAGTTTCCTTGCATATTACTTACTGATTTCACTCAAAAATAAACTCCCTGTAGTTAATTTTTCATGTATGTTAGTGCTTCTTTCTTTCTTTTCTTCTCGTCTTTCCTTTCTTTTCTTTCTCCTCTTTCTTTCTTCCTTAATGCAGCAGTGCCCAGCTTATATTTAGAGTTGCTCATTTATTCACTTTTTCGCAAATACTTATTGAGCATCTACTAGATATACCCTGGAAGGTACCAGCGATATAAAAATGACGTGAAGGTTCCAGCCTTAGACTAATCATAGTGTGGTAACTTTCCCAAAAGTACTTGTGAGCCAATTTCTTGCATGTATTCTGTGAGTTGCCTTCTTGAATGGGAAGGAAAAGAACATTTGAATAGCAAATCTTTTGGACAATGCATAGAAAATAGGTACTCAATGAATATGTACTATTTGGATGACCGAATGGGTGAATAAAAGTTATCTGTGAAGTTAATAATCATATTGATAATTTTAGACCATATTTAGCTCAGCATGTCTTAAAGAGATTTGCAAACCCTTTTCCATCTCACTTGCAGAGCAGTTGAATTGGAATCATTCATTGCACCACTGATATGCTCCAGGCACTGTGCTTGGCACTGGGGTCATTGTCGTGGTAGTCGGTAAGACACGGTTCCTGTCCTTTGAGCTTATGGTCTAGAACCATGTAAAGTACTGGCTGTGTCAGAGCACCTAGGAGGGCACCTAACACACTTACTGAGGCAGAGAGGGCTTCCAGGTGAAGGTGATGGCTAAGCTGCAGCCTGAACAGATGATACTTTTGGTGAACAGGCAGATTTTGAATGAACCAGTTCTTCCAAGGCCTCAAGCACAACCTGGGAAGCTAGAGTTAGACTTTCACATCCAATGTCTGCTTCTGTTCTGACTAATAGGTTTCATATAAAATTGCGTGAGCTACAAAGGTGAAATCACCTTCAGATCATGCACTGTGCAATATCCTGACTGTTGAAAAGAAAAAAACCTGAAGTTCTGTTCCCTTTAATACAGAATGCATTTAAAAAGTATCCCAGCAGAGAGGGCTGAGCACACAGGGCTAAAGGTCCTCACAAATGCTGGTTTAATTGAATTGAGGACATAAACTCTAAGAGGTGGCAAGGAGAGAAGTTGGGGAATCTGCCACCTGCCTCCTCTCAGTTCTGGGCTGCTGCCCGAGTTCATCTTTCTTCAGTTCGTCCAGCTCTGCAACAAAGGACCACTTCGGTTCAGCAGAGCAGCGCAGAGCCTGCACGCATGCTGAGCAGGAGGGCCGTCGAGAGAGACCGTGTAGTAAATACAGAGCGCTCATTGAAACGCCAAGTGTCACTACTTTGGCATTTAATTATCTGACTTGCTGGCAGCTGGAAGTAGAGAAGCAAGCAGAAAAAAAGAAAAGGCGGTCAGGGGTAGATGGCAGAACTGGACAGTGATCGGCTATAGACAGGCCAGGAGCAATACTTTCTAGGCACATCCTTAAAAAACACTCACCTTGTAGTAACTGTTAGAATTACCTACCGTTTTCTAGAAGAACTCTCAATGAAAATGCCTTCTGATTTTTATGAAATATCCCTTTTAACCTACAGAGGCATAGTCAGTGAACTCTTAGTGTGAGGGTCCTTTTGGATCATGTTAAGCGTGGACCGTCACAGGTGTCTGCACGCACAGGAAGGCCGTGTGGAGCTGCAGAAGCCCTGTCACATCTGAGTCAGGCCGACCTGGCACCTGGCTGGTCTAGTTTACATCGTGGGCAGAGCAGAGAGTTGTGGGCTCTAGAGGTAACAGGCAAGTATTTTAATCTCAGCTGTGCCACTTATGGCATGAGCTGGGGCCTTTCTGTGTGTATCCATTCCTGCAACACTTAAGGCTTAAAACACTTAAGGCTTCCTCTCAGAAGCTTTCATTGTTTAGGAATTTATGCTAGCCTGAAAGTCATTTTCTTTAGTGCCTAGCACAAAGCTATTTACACTAGGGGGTATGTTTGGAAAAAAAATATGTTAAGCAGCAGATCCCTTTTATCTACAAAGTATTATACAGAGCACTCATGTCTGAAACCAGCAGAATGAACTAGCTGCTCCAAGGAGGGACAGGGACCCCCCCCTGCTCTGGACACCTTCAGGTTTTCTTCACGTTACTCTTGCTAGGAGACCTCCTCTGACCCCGCCAACCTAAGCACCAAGGCCTCCCTGCCCCACCCCATCCTCTGGCCTGCCTTTCCCCTTACTCTGCCCTGTTTTTCTCCATAGTAGGTACTGTATCTGCCATACTGTATATGGACCTTATTGGCTATTGGTCTGTCCTGTCCTACTGGAGTATTTGTTACATGGAAGCTTTTGTCTGTTGTGTTCTCTGCTCTGTCCCTAGCAGAGAGTTAGCCCTAGTATCTGGAAGTCGTCTCTCAGTGTCATTTACCGTGAAAGTGCACAGGCAATGGCCCGTACTGGCACATACAGTTCCGGCTGTGAAAGTCTGGTGTTGAGGAAAGATAGGTAGTCAGGCAACCACTAAACTGTGTGGTAAGTACTGGGCTAGGTAAAGTGTGGAGTGTCGTGAGAACACAAAGGCAGGCCTCTGACCTAGACACAGGAGGTCCAGGAAGGCTTCCTGGAGGAAGAAACCTGAGCACTTAAGAAACTGAAGCACATAGAGGGTAAGTCACTGTCCCAAGGTCAGACAGACTGAAAAATGGCAGAGCTGGTGCAGAGCAATGAAATGGCAATGGAGTGAAGGCCTTAATTTCCATCCTAAACTTGTGATACTTAGATTCTGCAGAAGTCAGTGTCGGGATTTTAGTCATGCCTTTGGGGAGTCAGTGCAATTGTGTCTCCATCATTAAGGATTGATCTGGACACGATAACTTGCAGGGATTGGATCCAGGGAATGTTCACCTCATTCTGGAGAGTGAAAAACAGCATTGCCGAGGGAGTGGAGATGAAATTGTGGAATTGTATTGTGATGCGGTGAAAGTGATAGAAGCAGGTATTTAAAACAAACACTTCATGTCGAGGCATTAAAACAGTTGCTATCCTATATGCAGTTATTTTTTTTTAATGCAGATACTTTGACCAAGGAGTTCCGGTTCTTAGAATTTATCCTAAAACAACTTATTTTAACATGATAATAAAAATTATATGTGTGTGTGCATTACATGTTCATGTACTCTGTATTAGTATTTATAGGTATATACATATACACATATCATTGAAAAATAATTGGGAACTATCTAAATGTTCAACAAGAAGAGACTGATTAAATAATATGGGAATTTAATAATGGCATATTATGCAATTGTTTAAAATGATGATTTTGAAATATATTTATTGACCTGGAAAGATAATAACCATAAAGTACTGGGCAAAAAACCTTATGTATATATAGCATGATTTCATTTTCTAAAAAACAGTGTGCATGTGGGTGTGTGTGTAACATTTCATATGTATTTCCATGGGCTAAAGTACAGAAAGATATATGTCACTATATAAACAGTGTTTATGTATGCAATCAATATATTTTTACTCATGTAATAAGAATCCGTGGAATGAAATAAAATTTTAATTATATATGCCCCCACCCCTTAAGAAATGGCTAGGCCTTTGGCAACAGGTTTTCCCTTCGAGGTCACTATCCACCTTGTTTTGGCTGAGGAATATTTCCAGCTGCATAAGAAACTTCTCCAAAGAGCTTCCACCTTCCTCCCTTGTGGAGTCCTCCCTCCGCTCTCCTGTGAGCTTTTCATGAGAAAGGCTTGTTTGTCGGGACTCAGCCGAGACAGCCATTTGTCTCTCACTTTAGACCAGATGAGGGTGCACCCAGCAGCGTTGACTGGCCTTTTGCTGTCATGAAATATTACTGTTTTACACTCACAAATAAAAGTTAGCAGCACTTCATTGCTGTATGGTGTGAAATTAGACCTCCTAACCAGCTGGATGCAACAGTCTGGCGTAGAAATGGTGATGACTGCTAGTGTTCGTTTCTCAATTCAATTAGGAATATTTTTTCCTCCTCTTTGGGGAAAGGGGTAGTCAAGATGAATGCCTCACAAACTTCTGAAATATGTACTTGTATAAAAGAACTATTAAAATAGAGTAACATCTCTATGATCTTTGAACTAAGCCGTCATTCTGCTATTATTGATGTAGCTGCTTTAAGCCATCTAATTAAAATTGGAGTGACAGATTTGTTATTGAAAATCTGAAACCCAGCTCACATCCTGTACAGCACATCTGAGCAGAGTATATATCTGCTGTTTTGATGGGCTCTCAAAATTGCTAAGTTGTGCCGGGTGCCAAAAGGAATTCAATAAATCTTTTATTTTCTTACCGAGCAGCTCTCATTAGTCTTTTTAATAATAGTACTAGTGGATATCAAATTCAGTTCTCCAAAGTAAATTAAGTGTGTCCATTAGGGTTGTAATTATAGCATCAGATACGGTTTATTCTGCTACAAAGAGATGGCCAAGAGTTCTCCTCTCGGCCCTTACATTTCAAACATGGCTTTGTGAGAGAAGTGTGGATCTGATATCTGGATGGGAGAGGGGTGGCCTATCAAGGTCTTTTGTCATCGGAACTGACAATGTTTGTCGCCCCTTGGGGTTCTGAGCATACGGTATCAAGTGGTGTGAATTCTGTAGCTACTAAGTGAAAGCTGGTCACCAACGAGCAGCCTGCAGTTCAGAGCCTGCTAAGCAAACTACACAAACCTCAGAGTAGGAGAACATGACAGAAGGCAGCGTTATCTGAAAATTTAGCTAATTTTTTTTTTAAACTAGCAGGAGCCATCTGTCATGGTTATTCAGATTTGAGGGCTAAATTGAACGGAAGGCATTGCTGGGCGATTAAACAAGTTCTCTCAAAATATTTTCATACCTTTCCCTTTCCCTCTTGTCAGAAGCTTTTTTTTTTCCCTCCAAATATGTCATCCACGTAGTTACTTTTTTAAAGTTTCCGCCTTCTAGGCTGTGGGGAGACCTCGATAATCTGTTGGTGTTGAAGAATAGAGTGGGGTGCAGGTAGATGAGTGTGTACCGTATGAGGTTTATTCTGGGCCTCTGGCTCTCACAGCCTTGTAGTTATCAGTCCTGACTGAGATGTGTGGCTATTCTAAATGAACTCATAAGAGATTTCTGCAGAAGTGGGCAGAGGGCCGCATTTAAGCAGAGCCCTTTCCTTACTCCCCATGCCCAGAAAAGGTGGTGGTGGAGGAGGAATTACTGAGCAGAAAAAAATGAGCAAGGGAACAGAAGACTGCATTTCATGGCAAGAATCTACCATCACTTTCCTGTCATTCATTATTTTTCCACTCTTTCTCCAATTTGGAAGAAAAGTTTCTGTTATTTCCTATGTCACTAACAGTAACAGATTTTGGAAGCTCCATCATCTTGGGCAAGTGTGGAAATATCAAGTCTGAAAAGATACTAAAATCTTTTAAATATGCACGGAAGGTAACCTCCCTCCATTCCCATCTTCTGACTTAATTATTAAAAGAAAAAAAAATTCACGTGTTGATGTGAAGGCAACTGGGTGTCATTTCCCTTTAAATAGTACAAAACATATGGGGGCAGGATTGCATTTGTCACAAATTGTCAAAATATTTCTTTTTAAGAAACCAAAATCTTCCAGGGATGGTTCCAAATGTGCCTGATTTCCCTGAGCAGTGAGCAGTGCGACCTTTACGTTAACAGATATATTTATAAATACACATATGGCCTGCCAGGACCTGATTGGCTACTACTGATCTGATGAGCCAGCCACAGAATTATGATGTATCACCTACATGAAGTTTAGGGATTTATTTTTTTTTAAGTTACGGATTTACCTTAGCAGCCTTCACTTACAGTCATCTAATTTACTCTGTGCTTATTGACAGGTGCAACTTGTTAATGTGGGCTGTGGAGGCAGAGAAGACTGTCTTGATGTTTTTTGTGGGGTCTTTACACGATGGTAGCTTTTTTCCTGGCAAATTCATGATGTCAAGATGGACAACAATGAGGGACTAAAGGAAGCCAAATGTATTGATTTGGAAGAGTGCTCTGGTAAAAACCTTAAATGTTACTGATTTCTAATCTATTTTAGGCACTTGTAGAAGTTTAAAAAATAAGCATGTTTAAGATGCTTTCAGCTTCCCCAAAAAACAGATGCCATACAAATGCAAAAACAAAACAGAACGCCCCACCCAGCGGTCAGCTAGGTTCCAGAAAGTACCATAAGTCAACTATTCCAGAATGTCAAGAGCCACCAAGGGCACATGGACATTGCAGGAAAGGCTTTTACTGAATAGGGTTCTAAAAGTGTTAGTAATATTTTTCAGATAATTTAGGAAGGTATTCTTCAGTCCTTTAAAACCAAATGCCCTCTGTTGATAAGCATAAACTCAATCCCTGCTCTCCCCTCCCTTGCTGTGCCTGCAGGGGAGTAACTTGTTTAGCACTTCCCTGACTTCTCACTCCCTCTCTTGAGAATCCTCTTGGCTGCTGGGGTAGAATAGGCTTTATCTCCACCAGCCAAGAAGGTTTTATAGAGCTGCATTCACCAAGGTTTGTGTTACCAAAATATGAAAGATATCTTTGTATTTTCAGAACATAAGATTATAATACTTAACACCCTTTTTCAGACTACACTGCAGCCCCAAGGAAATTCTAATCTCCACCCCTGCTGAGAAGCAGTTTTAGGAGGCTTCTCTGCCCTCTCCTGCATCCTCTTCATCCTCTATGTGCATACTCAGGTTTTCCAGCCTCTCACCTTTCCTTCCGTTTTTTATGTTAACATTTCTGGCTGCTTTTTGATTCCTAAATATTCACCATTCTCTAGCTGATGACATTAAAGGACACTTTCCCCTACACCAGGACAATGAAATTGCCTGAGTGAACTATATAGTTTTGCAACTGACTTAATTTCTTTTTCAGCTTCACAGGCACAGTGAAATGTGTAAATAGGGACCTTAATTCTCCCTCAGCTGCAAATCTATAGTCTTTAACACTTCCAAGGTGGAAAAAAACATATGAATACTGTTCTTTAAACTCATAATGGTTTCACTGTAAATTTCCCACGTACTCTGCCCTGTGTAATAATGAGTGAATGCTTTCTCTAAAGACACAAATGGAGCTGGCTGACTTTTGGAGAAAAAGAGGGGCCATGTGTGTTTGTTTGTAGGGAAGTTTTCCACCCCCCACCTCAGTCCCTTAACTGTGTTAAAATTACTAAGAAACAGTTTTCAGATGGAGCAGAGATTCTTTATGGAAGTTAACTACCTTTTTATATGTGTGGACAAGGTAATCCAGAAGCTTCTGTTCAATAGAAACACAACCCCACTGTTAGCTGTGCATCAGAGAGAGATTCTGGGTCCAGAAATTAATTAGTAAAGAAGAAAAATGGTGAAATTAAATGATGGTCCCTTCGTATTTGTTGTGTGCAGTGGAACCCATTCATTAATTTATTGAAACCCAGTTCTTGACCTACCACTGTATGTAATTCATAAAATTTCATGTTGAGAAAGAAAAAAAAAGGTGTAAATCCAGAACTCTTTCCTCTGTTTTCATGTATGGTAGGGAAGGTCTTGAAGAGCTTTACACATCTCACTTGCAAAATAAAGTAGAAATGAGTGAGAATTTGTACCATATGTCCACTTATTTTTCTCACTTACAGAAATCACAAGTCATCTGAGCTCATAAAATGTTCGTTTTTATATGAAGTTTCTTTTTTAAGAAATCTCACCTAGGTCTGTGAGGCTTGAGATGGATTACAATAAAAAAGCTTGGTTAGCTTTCAACAGCAAAGAAAACATGTAAAAATTTGCAGAAATAAAATATTGGAAACTTTATGTTTTTCCTTTCCTAATTTTGTAGTTGGAAATAGCATATATTTTTTAAGCTGTTCTTCCATGACTCTCATTTTATTTTTAACCATTATGTTGAGTTGCCTTCTTGTTTTGATACTCTCAATTTGATGTTATTAGAGATATTTATTCCTGGGTTTAATTTGCTTCTCATTTAAAAATTTTCTAACAGTTTTGTGTGAAAATTATTCCCAAAGGAAAATGTCCTAATAAGAATAGGCTAGGATTAGCAATGGTCAGTAAGAACAGGTAAATTCTTTGTGTAATAAAAAACTGGGCCGTGCCCAACAATAGGTCTCCTTTGCCTTCAACTTCTCAGAGGTAATCTGTCACACCTGATAGGAGGATCTGTTTTAGAGTGGAAGGTGGCCCAACTGGATTTTAGGGTGGTCTGGCCATGCCAGGAAGACCACCATGCAATTCAAGGTGGGGGCTTTGGGTCTTGGGATCTCGGTCAACCTGCTGGTTGAGATCAACTATGAAAGCAGTCACTCAATAAATCAATAATGTCTACGTGATACAGCCCCAATAAAAACTCTGGACACTAAAACTCAGGTAACCTTCCCTAGATGGTGATACTCCATGCGGATTGTCTCCTATCAATACAAAGGGTAATACGTTGTAAGGACAGTAGTAGTTTCCACACTTGTGACCCTCTCAGACTCTTCCCTGTGAGTCTTTTCCATGGATGATTTTCATCAGTGTCCTTTCTCTGAGTCATCCACAATCAGAAGTATAACAGTTCTCAGTGAGTTTTGTGGGTCCACCCAGCAAATTATCAAACCTGAGAATGGTTTTGGGGAACCCCTTAAACTTTCCAGTTAAATTAGAGGTGAGAACAGTCTTGTGGAGAACTGTATCTTCAAATTCTGCAGTTTGGATAACCCTGGCAGTTGGTATCAGAAGTGGGAATTCTCTAGAATAACCTTGACTCACGGAAGCTTGTGGTTTAGGAACAATTATTACCATACAAAAGACAAAATCTGCCTTCCTGTAAGTGAAGTCTCTTTTAAGTCATTTTTTAAATAAGCTGGGGAATAAAAAAAAATGCATGTACACACACTAATACACATAAAGATAAAAGCTAAACTCACAGATTGGAAGAATATTCTAGTAAGTAATCTTAAATCCTAAGGGTTCCTTCCCTACCAGGTTTCATATTTTTTGACAAGGAAGAACACCTAAAGATAGCTCATCTGAGAAGTGAACCATGATAATGCATCAGAAATCTGAAAACCTTTCTGAAACTTGAGTCAAGAAGCTAGAAATAAGGAGACTAAAAGATATAACAACAAAATGCAATGTTCATACCTTCTTAAGAACGTATTCAAACAATGCCTGTTAAAAAGATAATTTTGAGACAGTTGAGAAAATCTCACTTTAATTTTTAAAATTTAATCTAAAAAATTGGACTGTGTTTTAGAAAACTGAAGGACAATCTTGCTAAATCTGGTAATAGCATTGTGGTTATGTAACAAAATATCTATATATTTTTAAGATGCACACTGAATTATGCAAGAGTGAATTAGTATGCTATATGAAATTTACTTTAAAATATATCAGAAATAAAAGAATAGGGGATAGGTGAAGCATATGTGGGAAATCTTATTTGTTGAATCTTGATAAGGGAATTACGGGTTCACCTATTATTTCCACTTTTGTATATGTTTAAAGCTTTTCATAATAAAATGTCTTCAAGTATTTAAAGAAAAGAGAAACCAGAAATAAAGTGGAAGCTTGCTAGCCCCCAATACTGAGGAGGAAGCCCCCATACTTCCTTGGGAAGCCCCCGGTCTGGTACATCATTATCTGGAACACAAGGCCCTTGCAGCCTGACACAGCTAATATGCCCTGTAAAACTGAACAACTATACTTATATAATATATGCCCTCATCATTCACAGGATCCAGTGGTGACCAATAACCAGAGTATAGAATGAAGGAAGTTTAAAGTTATATGAGATTGAGGTATAAAGAATTAGGGTAGTTTGTCATACTACAGATTTTATCCTATAACAGAGAACAGTTTCAAGCCCTCAGACACATGGGTGGGAAAAAAAGGGAACTGTATCCAGTTGCATTCCTCCCAAATCAGGCACTCCTCATCAAAAGCATTTTTTTTTGGTAAATAATGTCCAATGTTCCATAGAACAGCATCCATCTCTATGACATTCTAACCTAGATGGGAAAACTAGTGGCGATATGAAATGTGACCCACTACAGTGTGCTATATGAATGATAAGTGTCCCAACACAGCTTTCTGAACAGAAGCCTCTATTTGTGCCACAGACAGCAGGAGCGTGCCTGCTTCTCAAGTTTTTCCTTATTGGCAAACAGGTGGCACTCGAAGCAGCGGCATCCTCAGTGCCACAGGACTGCCTCCAGGGGCCGTTGTGCTCCCTCAGGCCACCCTGAGCAGGAAGAATGAGATGTGAGTCACGTGTCTCTTTTCAACTCTGGGAAGGCAGCAGAATAGTGGGGCATTCTGCAATGGAGTGATTTAATTGCTGAAGCCAAATCATTAGTTAAATACAAGACAATCGTTTCCAAAGAGCTATTATTACAGGCTTAAGTGTAAATATAGCCGATAGAGCAGTTACAGTATGCCCATCAGATAACCGTATGCCTATCGTGCTACTACTGTGTGCCACAGATTCATTTACTGTATTTAGACCCAGCTTTGCTTCCTGGCAGTCATGTGCCAGCGGGGCCCAAGCGTGTCAGTTGCGTTTGTGTCTTCATTGTGCAATAGATCTCTTTTCATTTCCCTTTCTCTTTTCTCACAGACCTGTTATTAGTTTCCCCAAATGGCTTGTTTAGAATTTTCTCATTTCTGAAAAATGCTATTTTTAGGAGCAAATGACTGCATACAGGAATCAAATAATGACCCCTCTTTTATGCTGGCTCAGTCTTACCATGACCCAATCTTGCTTTGTGCTGGTGGCACCATTAGAATCCCCAATAGAGTTCACCCTCAAGCTCCTGGTGTAGGGGACATCAGACAGGAAGTGCTTAGTGTCTACGTGTGGACAGTGTGAGGTGCGCCCCCAGATATCCTCATTTTGGAGCTGATATGGCCACCTTGCCATGGCTCTTTGGTGCTGATGGAAATCATAAGGCCTCTTCTTCCCTCTTCTCCCCCCACCCTTCTCTCCCCCTTTTCCTTTCTTCTTTCTTTCCCATTTTTTTTTAGTTTTACCCCAAAAGACCAAGGGCATGTAGCAGGACAAATATCACCAGCTTTGAACCTCTGAACCTGCTTCAGACTCCTTACCTGAGTGGGGGAATGCTCATCTTTTCATCCTTCTCTGCTTACTGGCCAGCCAGCTTTGCACTAGGGTGATTACTTGGTAAATGTTCTCAGAAGTTTAGAAGAAGCTGCACTGTCTTGACTGGAGTGAGGGTTTTGAGTATATTTCAATGATCAAAGCAATCTCAGTTTCCGCTCCTACAAATAATCTTATGTCATCATGCTCTGAGATGGGATTTCTCAGCCTCAATCCTACTGAAATTTTTGGTCAGATAATTCTTGGGGGTCTGACCTGTGTATTAAGCAGCATCTCTGGCCTCTACCCAGTAGACAATGGTAGTGCCCCACCTCTGCCCAGTACACACACACTCATTTGGGACAACTTAAAAATGTCTCTAGACATTTAAAAGTGTTCCCTGCAAGGCAAAATTGCCCATTTAAGAATCACTGCTTTAAGATGTAACATCAGTGACCTCTTACTTTTAAAGTTTTTAAGAAGATGGCTATGGCAAACTGATGATATTGTAACCTCTCCAAACAGTGCATTTGTTTTCCCAAGTTGAGAGAAAAGAGAAAGCTTTTCATTTTGTACTCCATGTCCCATAAATGAGTAGAATTATCTGTCAAAGAATCACAACTATCTTTTCATAACAAAGTGACTATAAGATCAAATTACTTTTGCATTTTTTTCATGATTACAGTATCTTATTTATGATAATATTAGTCCCAAATCTTTACCAGCATCAGTGACACCTACTGATTCTTATTTGTGCTCCACTATAGGAAATCTCTGAGTTTAAGTAAAAGGGTCTGTGCCAGATATTTGGTGGTTATATATGTGTACCAGCTCTGAAAACCACCCTTAATAATTGTTTTCAAATTACCTTATGTGCCAGCTCTTTGCACTTAAGCAGAGATGAAAGCGACAGCTAAATTGCTGACTTCTTGATTGAGATCAAGTGTTTGTGAATGCAGTGTGTTACTCACTTAGAATACAAAAGTACTGTACAATCCTAAATGAAATATTTTATCATAGGTAGCATTTATTCATCTGCCAATTTGCAAGACATATCCTAGCATAGGAAATAACAGAATCAATTTTAAGCCCCTTATCTAGCTTCCTTCCCTGGAAATGTACTCTGAAAATGCCTCTTTTTGAATTTCACTCATTTTCTGGACAGAGGTGCTCATTGCCTAACTTTCCAGTCATCAGTAGTGACTGACGACAACCATTTATGCTCCTAACAAAGCCAGTATGGAACTTAAAAACGAAGGACCCAAGTTTTTTTAGTTAATTCATACTCAGCAAGCTGAGTCCTTCACAGCGGTTCTGTTGGGTTGAGAAGAAAAGATCCCAGAAGAATCAAAGCTCTCTTCTGGGCTTTCTGAAGCTTTCAGTATATCCAGAAAGCACCGTGGCTGTAAGCAACAGGCACGTAACGGTCCATAGCTCTTGAAGTCTCTGCTTTCATGGAACAGATCCTGATTACCTTTCACCAGTTCTGATCAAGTCAGCAAATAACTGTGCTCTGGTTTGTGCAAGACCAAAAGAAGATCCACTTTGGGTGGGAACACTGGACATCAGTAAATCCTTTCACTGGACCTATTTTTCTTTGGATCTATTTCTTGTCAGGTTTAGAGAGTATGCAGGGTCTGCTCACTTTTGAACTTCTGCATTTCTAACCTGAACGTGGATTCTAAGCAACCTTTTATTCAAAGGAAGAATAACATCGAAAAAGAGATTGATATTCTAACCTTCTGAGTCTTCACTTTGTGCTGACAAATTAATCGTCTGCTTTACATTTTTGGAACAGTGAGGCTCTGTTCGGTTTGCCAGGTCACACGTTTCTTTGCACTACACCTTGGTGACAAAGGAAGCTTAGGGGTAAAAATGAACCCAGAGATGAGTCAAGAGTTTGGCCTGAGTTCTGTGACTCAAACATAGACAAGTCATTGGTCCTGACAGTCTGTCCTGTGACACAATGGAAAAGACCTGTGGCAAACCATGTTGATGGAGCTTGACGCATTTCTCAAGGGATGTTTTGTCTCTAGACTCTGTGGAGGAGTCATATTTAAATTTGCTCACTCACTCATATTTAAATTTAACCCAGACAGCCCAGTCTAAGCCCCAATGGATGGAATAACTGCCTAAATATACCAAATGTTTTTGGCAATTCAGACTTTCTTCCTGGAATGAAGGATTGAATTTCTTTTAGGAATAATGATGAAATGTTCTATTTCTTGATCTACATGAGTTACATGAGTGTGTTCAATTTGCCATAATTAATTGAGCTGTATGCATATTATGTGACTTCCTGGATGCAATACTGAAAATTTTTATTTTAAAAAGACTAATGATGAAATTGATAAGAATAACAAAAGTTTATGGAAAGGGAAAAACTTCCCCATGGAACCATAGCACCTTAGTGAGTTTCCAGATATCATTTGTGTAGTCTCATCAAACATTTTTGCAAATGTACCTCTATTAAGCATTTTTATGAGAGACTTGTCATACAGATATGTATTTTTTACATATGCATATAGTCACAATTTCATTTTGTGATGCTGAGAATGTTATCTCCTTTAAAAAAAATCCTTGCTGCTTTACTGATAAGTTTTTGCTTATTTAATTATACTATCATGGGTACTGAGACCAGTGCTGTTAGACTGTGTATCATTTCATCGTGCCATAGTGAGTCTAAGCATTTACCATATAACACTGCTGCATTCAGTCGGAATAACTCTGAGAGCCAGTGCAGGTTTCATCCTGAATACCCTGCTGCATGATGAAATCATGTCGTTGAGGTCTTCAGCCCCTTACACCAGCACTCTGAATTTGAAATTCGATTTTGAAACCTCCTAAGTTATAACCCAGAGATCTCTGTAATCCACATGATATTTTAGCCCACATATTTGGTAAAAACCATATGAATTTAGATTTCTGGTGAGAAGGAAGGGATAAGGAAACTAATCTGAGTTAATGGAAAATGTAATTACACTTTTAAAAGATATAATTTACGGGATTTTCTTTTCAAATAGCAAAGCAATATTTGCTCACAACAATGTACAAAATATTTTCCTCACCTCTTGTTCTCAGTCACCCTCATTCTTAAAATAATAAGTGTTACCAGTTTGGTGCATATTCTTGTCTGTACATTCATGATGGTTAAAGAGACCTACAGACATGAGCACACATATGACTTTTTCTATTTTATTACACAACGGGATTGTACTATACATACTTCTCAGCACACTGCTCTTCTTTCAGCAGTATGTTGTGGACATTTCTCCAAGACAGTTCTTGTAATTCTAACACATTCTTCTTAATAGCCACGTCACAGCCTATGAGCATTCATGCTGCATACTGTTTTTCTGCCCCTATAACAAATGATTCAATGAATACACCAGTCCATTTATTCTTATATACTAATATTTGTTTTACAGTAAGATAGCTTTTAAAGAAAAGTGGATTTTAAAAAGTATTTTCAGGTGCATTATAAGAACTGAAGATGAGTTAGCCAGGCATTGGCAGATGGAGATCCTTACTGGGCTTTACTCAATGCCTGAGAGGAATTGCAGGGACGTGATCAATCGTGTCCCTGATTGAGGAGTCTGCAAAGTGTCAATCTTTTGCAGAAAACAGAGTATAAGTTGCCCAGGGCTGGGGTAGGAACAAAGATTAACTGTAAATTGGCACAAGGACTCTCATTGGGGTGGATGAGAATGTTCTAAAATTGGATTGTAATGATGTTTGCACAACTCAGTAAATTTACTAAATTTTATATATTGGGAACATTTACACTGGGTGAATTTCATGGTATGTAAATCATACCTCAATAAATTTGTTTAAATTTTTAGAGCTGTTCATGGGACATCTTTTTTTGTACCATAATTATCTTTAGTATCATTTTCTTTCATTTCATATCAGTTTATATCATCATTATCAGCTTTGTCTAAGAAAAAAGCTTTGCTTCAATAAAGTCTATTGCAGCCCACCACCACCTATTCGATTTATTATAGTGTCAGGATTCTTGGAATTTGCTCAATAAATATTTTGTGCATTTAATGGAATAAACCTTTTTGCTTCTGCCAAATGCTGTAGTCCTTTCTGAGGGTAGCATCGAAGAAAGCCAGGGTCTTATTTAGACACTGATGAATGTTATCGGTTCTGTTCAGTCATTCATTTAACAGTTCTATACTGAGTACCCAGTGTGTGCCAGGGACTGTTCGAGTTAGGGATAGGTTTGCGTCCAAAAGCTCAAAGATCCCTGTTCTCTTGGAGCTTAGCTGGTCTTGGAAGTAGCATCTTCTGGCTGCCCCTGCACCGGCCTTGGAGTTTGTACACGAGCTTAAAAGTCTCAGAAAGGAGAAAGGACCACTACTTCATATTTTAAAGCAGGGCTTCCCAAATAAATTACCTGGGTTTCTTAACAAGAATGCAGGTTCTGATTCATCAGGGATGGGAATCAGAATTCTGGGTTTCTGCTGGGCAGTCAGGTGGTGTTGATGCCTCGAGTCTGAAGACTATACGCTGAGGAGTAAGGTTTTAACATACAATGACATGTGTGTACACAACGGTCGTGGTTACATGAGGTTGGGGTATATTTCATACCCTGTGTTGTCCCCATTTCCATCCATTTCCTGGAATCCAAATAAGCTTGGGAGTGGGAGGGTTGGCGGCCATCAGCTCTTGGTCATGACCTGCTCCCTCTTGGTATATCTTTGCTGGATCTGGATGTGCTGCCCGCGGAAAGGAGTAGGAGCTTAGCTGGTCTTGGAAGTAGCATCTTCTGACTTCCCCTGCTCCTACACCAGCCTTCCTGGCCACATGTTTGGTCTGGAGGTTAAGGAGCCTGAGTTTTTCCTGCAGATCTTCTGTAAGTCTTCTGTAGATACTTGACGATTAAAACATAGGATGCAACTAAAAATTACGAACCAGTGGATTATAGTGATTGAATTAAGAAAGAAAACTAATCTTTTTTTGAGTGCCTACTGTGTACGTTTCAACATCCTGTGATGCTTAAACCTTAGGAGGGATTTATTATTTTCATTTCCAAGCAGGAACACTGTGCTCTCAGAGTGTTTTGCTGATTTTTTGTTTGTTTGTCCAAGATCACACAATGGGTAGTTAGCAGAACTCAGATTAGAAGAGAGTATTTGTATCGGACTTCTAAGAGGTCACAATACCCTTGGCTTCGTATCCTGCCGGAGAGTTCTTAGTTAAGGCAAATTTCTTGTCTCTTAAGATCTCCCTCAATTTTTACAATTTCTGAAGTTGAAACACCATAATTTCCTTAAAAAACATCACTTCACCTTCATGCCCCACAACTACTCAGACATTGAAAATACCATGGCTTAAACATTCTCTATTATAAATCATTTCACCTGATAACCTTTTGTGAAGACAAAATATGAGAAGACTGTGTTCCTGTCTCTTGTTCTTTTCAAATATTTAGCAGGACAGGCAAGGCATGTTCTAGACACAGGCAACTTTAGGAATATAGAAACATCATCTGTTGGAGAATAATTGATTCTTGTTATATGCCTGATAATAGTTTTGGCTAGTCATCTTTAGAACATCAGATTTAATTAAACGTAGTCACTAATTAAAATGCAGAGTATGTGATTGAATTTCTGGGAAATTAGAAAAAGAACGTTTCAGATAATAAGTAGAATTCTTTTAATCTGTTCCCCTGGTTTTTTTTTTTTAATTTCTTGACCTTTTGTCAAATGCAGTGCAAAGAAAATGTAATTAATGCAAGTGTGTTTTGTACTCCCAGTAATAGATTCTTTCATTGAAACATAACCTTTATACGATGCTTCTGTTATTACTGGCTGTCAGGTGAAAATTAAAGGGACTTGCTCTGAGCTTCAGATTTATCTTTCTGTCTACAAAAGGCTATGTGAGAGTCTGAGGACATACATAGCTTTTACTGATGATACTGTAAATTAGTCCCATCAATCTGTGGCAAACACAATCCATCCTCTCCTTGAAGCTAATGGCCTGGGCCAGCTGCCATACTTAGCAGCCCAGTATCTCTCTGTGTCTTCTGCTTGGAGAATACTTCCAGCTACCAGGAACTTCTACCAGTTAGTGTGTTGATGTAGTTGTTTACCCAAGACAAGAATGACAGCCTGCAGCAGAGTGGAAAAGGGCCCAGTTTACCAGTAGGATATCATGTTCCGTTCATTGCAGCTTCATGGCAGTCAGATTCAAAAATGCAACTAAAAACCAACTTAAGGATACAGAAGTGCCTTCCATGCACTATCTCTGGAGGGTTTGTCCTTTCATACTTTCTGTGCTATAAACGTTGTCCCTGGTTGGCTCGCCAAGGGCAGCACCCCTCCCCTTCCCCCAACCAAATCCCCGCAACAATAGTATCAGTCTGGGCTGGCAAAGGTACCACCCTTTGCTTTACCTGAATTACTAGAGCTGAGCCACAGAGCAGAAGTTGACGCTTAAATGGCGCCTCTACTTCATGGCTACCTCCTCGTATTGGATGTCCGTATCACAGGATGTCCCAACAAGCACAGAGTTGATTTTATCTCTGGCTGAGTCACCTTAGACTTGGAGATGAGATCCCCCTTGGCCAAGCACCAGAAATTGTCCCGTTTCCTTCATAACTCAGACTTTGCAGGGGTTCAGAATTTGACCTTACGTTTTATGAGAATATGGGGCGTGTCTCCAGCAGGGCCGAAATGCTGTGGGAGCAGGCAAGGACTGCCCCAGCACTCTCTGCCAGTTTTGTTCAGAGCTCCAGAAGGGCAGGGGATGTGTGAACATGTCAAATCAATGAAAAACAAAGTTAAACATTCAGAACCTGCAAAAGGGTTCAATCCAGAAATGAGCAAAGGTTTGGGAAGAGCCTTTCAAAGTGAGGTTTATTCATCCTCCATAGACACAAAAATAAGTCTTTCAAAGAACATGAATATTTGAGGCATTTGGCGACATGCAGACTCTGGCAGCCTCTCCTTATTTATACCATGTAATTATACTTGCCTTTATGTATGTGTCCTTTTCATTACTGAGCCAAACACGGTCTTTTGTGAAATTTCAGTTATTGATTAGCCCTGGCAACTCCAAAACATGGCTTTTTTTATACATCAATAAATCTCTCTTTTCCCCCTTCTTAAATCACAGCAGATCTTGTTGGACATTTGGGAGAAAACAACTTAAAATTCATATCCAGATCTTGGCTGCCAATTCGGGACTTTGTTACTATGAGATTTGCCAAGTTTTTAGCTTACACCTCACTGAAAGTACAGAGTTTGGGGGTGGGGGATCCCTGTAGCTAGAGTAGAAACAGAGTGACATCATTAGAACTCAGCTAAATCAGTAGCTCCCATGAAATTCTGGCCTTGCATCTCCTGCCTCCCCTTTCATGTCGCTCCTCCTCTGTTCGTTGCCCCTCAGCCCATCCTACAGTCAGTTCTCACACTCAAAACAAAGGCATGACTACAATGACCAACCATGAGCCTGTCAGATTTGTTTGCATGAATACAAATAAACAACTAAAAACCTGGCCTTTTTAAAAGAGGTTTAGTCCTTTTGCCAGTTATATACTTGTAGTGTTCATTTTCATTAGGGAACTGGTACCCATTTTAAAGGAGACAATATTTCTGGGGAAGAAAGTAATGAGGCGTGCGTGAGTGGGAGCATCAGGTGTGCCCACCTTCCCTTACAAAAGTTATCATTGTGTCTTATCTACAGTGCAACTAAGGGAATTTAGTAGCAACCAATTATTCTAAACTCAGTTATAGTTAGGGTACAGTCTGTCTGAGAAGAAAATAACCAAAGTTCTTTGGTAATGCTATTTCATTGCACACATTTCTATCAAGATACATTGAGGTCCTAACAGTCGAGAAGGTTACATTAGTTCACGTAGTGAGCGGCACCCTTAAACCCGAGAGAGTCAATGTAACTCCTCACGCTGCCTGCTTTGCAGCCACTAAAGAGCTCCTGGTTCCTTTGAAATTAAGGGACTTGTTCTTTACTTTTGTGGGACTGTGCAGAGATTTGCATGCAGACCCACTGAACCTGCCAACTCCGGCAAATGGTGAGTAGGTCTTCTCAGTACGGGTGAGCCCACAGAACACTGTTTCCTCACAGCAAGTTTCCTTCTTCCTATTGAATGTTGGCAACCTTGGTTTTGGAATATTTTTGCATTTACGATCAAGAAACTTTCAAAGAATGTTATTCTGCCTGGCTTATTAGGACCCATGATTTATGGCATGTTTAATTCCACCTGACTTCCACTGGGCGGTTGCTTGGAGAGAACACGGAATGTATTTGGATTTTGTCGAAGCCCAAGAATAGCATATTTTTGTCACGTATCAGATTCAAGCCTGTATTCCAAGCATTTCTTCTGTTTATATGTATATATACTTTGTAACACCAAAGTGATTAGTACATAAGTTTTGAGACCTGGGTCACTTAGGGCACTGTTGCCACAGCTCCTGGGGTCACAAGGCCATTACAAACCATACAGCAAGAGCACAGTGGGTCCCGATGAACCATTTACTTTCTTGTAATGCAAGAGCCTATTTAGGGTGATCCTTGCATTGCTGTCAGAGCAATGAGGGTCAGTGATTGTGGGGACAAATTAGTTTTGACAAGCTTAATGACCCCAAAGAAGAAAAGTCTGTGGCTCTGATAGCAACTGGGGAATAACTGGTGAGCTCAGCCACATGGCGAATGTGTTAAAATCCCCCAATTCTCTATGGCAGGCCAATTACACCATTCAGCAAAGGGGTGGAAGGTTGCCATCCACTTATTTAGCCTTACAAAAGCATCAGCAGGCTATATTTCAATCAATTGAATTTGGTTTGGCAGGACAACAGGACATGGAAAGAAACAACAGGATCTTTCAAACTATGTTCGTATGAAAACTTGGGAAAGGAGCGAAATGAGAATTTTTATAAGGCACCAGTGGATAATGCTGATCTCACTGTTGGCAGGTTCTTCTGGTGCATTACAGGCTAGCCAGGCTAACTCCCCCTCATCTGCCCAGGGTGGGGAGGCCCCACAAAAAAGCATAGGCTCATTAGAGAGCATGATATGTACAGGATTATCAATTATCGGTCCACCCAAACACCATCTTTCCATTAACTTATTCAACAAAAAATATACTGTGGACCTACTGTAAGTCAGGACCATTTGGGGAGTCAGACTAAGATGAACGAAGCAGGAAAGACCTCTGCCTGCCAGAGACTGTTAATTCTAATGGGCCGATACCATTACAGACAAGTAGGAAATGGACCAGATGCTGGCTACCTGCTGGTGGCAGGTGTATTCGTTTGCTAAGGCTTCCTTAACAAAGTGCCATAGACTGGGGGGCTGAAAGAATAGAAATTTGTTGTCTCGTAGTTCTAGAGGCTGCAAGTCTGAAGTCAGGGCGTCAGCAGGGCCGCTCCCTTCTGAGGGCTGTGAGGGAGGAATCTGGCCGAGCCTCTCACCCTGGCGTATAGATGGCTGTCTTCTCCCTGGATCTTCACACCATCTTCCCTCTGTGTCCAAATGTCCCCTTTCTGTAAGGACACCAGTCACACTGGATTAGGGCCCCTCTGAAGACCTCCTGCGTTTTGATTACCTCAGGTAATTTGATTACCTCTGGAAAGACCCTTATGTCATCCAATAAGGTCACATTCTGAGGTCCTGGGGGTCAGGACTCCAACATATGAATTTTGAGGACACAGTTCAACCCGTACCAGCACTTAGCTACCTAAGAGAAAGTGGTCAGAAGGCACATCCGGATGGAGTGATAATGGAGTTTAGATCTGACTTGAAACCAGTCCTGGGAAGAGGTGGAAACAGAATGTTTGGGCAGAAGAAACAACATGTAAAAGACCTGGAGGTGGGAAGGGCTTTATGTGTCTTAGAAGAGTAGCTAGAGTGCCTGTGAGGACGAGGGAGGACGCTGGGTCAGAGAAGTGGCAGGGACCAGCCCAAATGGGCCTGTTGGCTGATTACAGAGAAGAATGTGGACCTTGTTTCGAGTGGTAGGAAGCCATGGGGCACTTCAGTCCAAGGAGCTGCATGTTTTGCTCCTCATTTAAAGCCTGTGTTTATAGGAGGCCTACTGAGAACAAAGCGGTGTGTCCAGGGCTTTCCTACAGTCTGTGCCACAGCCTGCCCTGGGCCTCTCACCCTGGATTTCACCACCAAACATTTCTTGCTGCTCTCTCGTGGTCTGCTTCCATAGCATGCTGTCTGTCTTCCCACATCTCAGCCTTTGCCTGTGATATTTCTTCTGCCTGGATTTCCTGGAGTACTTGTACTGCACATTGATCTCTTACCATCCTTGGGCACCCATCTCAGAGTAACTTCCTGTATTATATCATCCCAGATTCATACAGTCCGTCGCTGGCTTTGACTGGGCCTGTCATTATATCGCACTGTATTGCATCTGTTTGTGTGGCCACCTGACCAAAGGCTGGGTACTCTCTCTGAGGGTAAGGGCCCACCCCAACCTGCTTCATTTTTCTGTGCTGGGGAGTACTGTGCCCAGCCCAGAGTTGGAACCTATTTATTAAATGAATGACTACATGACACATAAGGCAGGGCCCTTCACTTAAGAGAAGCCCTTAAGAACTCTTGGATGAGCAGAATAGAGTGGAGAGAATGAAGGGCTAATAGGCACACCAACATCGGGCTGACTTCATCCCCAGCTGGTGCTTCTCAGGGGCTTTGTTGCTTAACTTCTTGTAGCCTGCATTCCTTTACCAGTAAAATGGGCCTAATGATTCACGACATTTCTTAAAAGAGAATGAATTCAGGAAACTTTTGTGACTATACCTGCCCCGTGGCCTGGCACAAGCTAGATGCTCAATAAAGGGGGGCTATTCTCTCCCCCTCATCTTCAGATGCAATATTGTTATTACATGGGTGGAAAGCATATAGAGACTCATGAAAAACCTGAAATGGGCAGTTGTTCACTTACGGGCTTGGTAGATGGCAGATGTTTACCTCCAAGATATGTTTTCAGAGAACTGGGAGAGTAGAGTGGAAGGCAATATTACTACAGTCTGGTGGAAAATCAGGGATTTGGAAGAGTGGAGGGGTCACAGCTCTCCATTGCCGATCAGCTTTTCTCTAAAGCACTGTAAGGGAGTAATATTTGTGCCACGGGTTCCAGCATGGAGGGGCCAACTCATTAAGAGTGATAATCCCTTTGTTTGGGATCTCCCGTTCCCAAGAGGCGGTCTGATTTTGCAGCATGGGCATTTCAGGCAGAGCATTTTGCACAGTCTTGTGACATCCACAGCGTGAATCTTTGTGTGGACTTGAACAGATGATGTAAATGCTGAATTTTTAAGACAAAAGGGAGAATATGAAGCTCCTTACTCTGTGCACCCAAACACCTGGGAATGAAGATGAAAGAAACCTCACCAAGAAGCCTGTCGGTGCTAAGATTTCTTTGTCTGTTTTCCAGATTCATAGTATATGTATGTGCCTAATAGCAAGGTTTTAAATACAGCTTCTGTTTAAAATCACTGTTCTCTCATGTTGCATCTGAGGTGAGGATCCTGCTTTCTAAGTCAGTATTGCCCTGGTTAGGTATATCCTTCGGGCGGCTGGCTAAGTCTGAGTCTTCAAACTCCATAGCCAGGTTCCTCGTGAAGTCCCTGGAATTTGGGTCTTTGTTCCCCTCCTGCACACGCAGCCTTGGTGCCTTCTCCTCACTACCACCTCAGAGCAACTTTTACAGTCTTCTTTTAAATGTGCTAATTATAAAGGTGAAAGCAAAGACATTAATTGGCTAGGCAGCCAAACTGGAGAAGTGTTACTCAGCCCAGAAACATTGATTACTGCATAAACAAGAACAGGTTTGATGTGTAGGAGTATAAAGCACTCTCAGGCAAGGACTCCAAATCACTGCTTGATGGTGATTTTATCTTGCTTTCCATCTGAGACCCCAGGCCACACCTTCAAAGAAAGAATGGATATATAGATAAGGAGGCACTTTGAGATTTTCTTCCCATTCTGCAGCACTGCAGGAGGCAGGTGGCTTAGAAGCACAGTAAAGACTTTTCAGATTTTCGCTCTGAGGGCTTATGCCATGCTGCGAGTTGCAGGGCAAGTTCTTGAAGACGGCGTTCTGAGACGATTTGTCAGGGGCAGGGCGGGGGCTTAATCAGCTTGGGACCGCAGGTGCAGCTAGATTATTCTCGTTACTGGTGTGCCTGAGAGTCGAGGCAGAAATCTCCCCTTTTGGAGGGGCTCTCATTTTTTCAGTGAAGCTGCAGAAGAAACAGCGAGATAAAGACTAACCACCCAAAGTTGTTAGGGCATGGTCAGCCCTCTCCTGTACAAGGCTGTTTCTGTAATGGAATTACTGTGGGGAGCGGGTATTCACAGTTGGCTTAAGGAAGAAGCCACTTTGGTACTAAAAGGAGGGAAAAAAAATCTAACTGGTCTACATGATCAAAAGAAAAGAAAAAAATCAAAACAAAACTCCATGTAATGTCTTTTGGTGTACCCTAAAGCTACAAGTCAGAGCCAGTGTTGAGTTACTTAAGAATCAGAGTGATGTCCCCAAGCCCTTGGGCTTTCTGGGAAAGGCCTTTATTTGACAGGCCAAAAACATTCTGTTTGAGGGTTGGGTCTCCATAGAATTAGACAGAGGGCATCAAAGCCTGTTCCATGGTGATCGGAAGGCCTCTGTCCAGGACATTTCTGTTGATTTGGATACTAACTATACTCTCAGACCCAGGGCACTTGGTTGTAACACTTTAATAGTTAGCCTGGATTTTTGGCAGGCTTTTGTTTAGCTTATTTTTCTCTAAGCTTGAAACTTAAGGAATTGAAATTTGAGGGTGTTGCTGTGTGTTGGAACTTAAAATAAAAATTTAAAAGCTATTGGAGGTGAGTTTTTTTTTCTTTCACGTGCTGCATTGAAGAATAGACCTTAACTTTTATAAGTGACCACTGGGTAATATAACCATGTTTTTTTTTTTTTGTCATAGATAGTGTAAGCAGATGGTTTGACAAGTGTTGAAGTCTTTTCTTTTTTTTCTTCTTTTTTTTCTAAATCCAGAGAATGTTGATTGTAGTAGGAAATATTTATGGGGAAGCAGGCTGTGGGATAGTCCTAATCACAGGCTTGTTTATCTACACTACTTCATTCAGGATCCTTCTCTTTCCCAAAGCTTCAGATAAAGAGGAAGTTCTCTTTGCTGATTATCTTGACACATTTATTTCCCTAGATTTTGCTTTGTTGTCCTCTCTTAGGCAGCCGAACAGCATGGGGATTTCTAAAGAATGAGAGATGTTATTCAATCACCAGGTGAACAGTGTATCTATCCTTAAATATATAGTTTATCAATTGTTTTTCCCTATGGCTTCTGATTCCCTAAATGCTGGGAGAGAAAATTAATCTAACATTCCAATTTTTTTTATACTTAATGCTTCCCAGCAGTATCTGGTAAGAATCTGTTCTGCGATTCTGGAAGCATCTTGGATATTTCCCATTCTTCAATCTAAAGCCAACCATAACCACTGCTCATGACCCCTCTTTCACTGGTATGATGCTTTTAAGTTTGTAAAATATAACGTATACATTCTCTCACTGAGCTTCGCAGCAGCTTCTTGAAGCAGTCCGTTTTCAGTAGCAGAAATTCCTTGTCCGGTACCATGACACCTCCATCCCTATGTCTTCCATGGAATTCAAGTGCAGGGGTTTTTACTGAGAAACCTTGGCTAAACTGTATTCCTTGTTTGTTTTTTCAAGCATGAAATGACCTTGAACTTTCATTTTAAATCCTAAAAGAGATAGGCAGAACAGCACATATCTTCACGGGTGTCGTGATTGAAGATGGAAAGAACTGACTGCCCCCTACTCTCTTCCCTTGATCCTCCCCGGAGAGACCGAGGTTCTGAGGCCTTTCTGGTTTACAGTTCTGCTTCCTGGGTCACCTTCATCGGGCACAGCTGCTAGCCTCAGCCCTTTATGCCCTCTCTCCCCAGCCTGCCCCCTTGTCCCCTCCACGTGGTGAATTCTTTTGCTTTGGCCTAACTTCTGCTCACCAGGTGGGTCCTTTTGAGCTTTCACATCTCTTTATTTTTTTATTTATTTTTACCCACAGGCTTATTCTATGTGCACCATTATCTGAATTGTCATGAATTTTGGATTTGATTCCAGAGAGTCAAAGGCATGTTTTCAGCTGAACAAACCAAATGAAGTAAAAAAGCTTTATCCCCCGTTTACTTTTTATTCTCATTATCCATCCCAGTGGGGAGGACGAGTAAAGAATGCATTTTCTAGATCCTGAAAGAATTTCTAATATTCATTCTTTCTCCATAAGATACAGAGCTTAATCCTTTCTTTAGACATTTTCTTTTTTCTAAATAAACAGGGCCTAATTGGAAAAAGCTGAGAGAGCTAAGCAAAAAAGAATAGACAACATTTACTGAGCTTGGAAGTGCATATTGAATACTGCAGGAAATTTGCATATGGATTACTTGGTGAAAAAATAGAAACATTCTAAGCCCGTTAGTTACTGTGATGGACTCCCACTGGCTAAAAATCCCAAGTACTTTTGCCTTGTTTTCTCCAACTGTTCTTTTCTGTAATAATTTCTCTTTAACCACAGGGCAGCTATTCTGTCACTGCACTTTGTATTAAGGAAAAGACAAAATAAGGAATGTGGCTGTGCCTGGAATATGAGCAGGTTACCTCTGATTTAATCAGGGACCATTGTGCCATTATTTTCAAGCTTTGGCAAGAGGTTTGCCTCCTTCTCAGAGGAGGTTTCTAAGTCACATGTGCAGCTCTTCAGTTGCACTAAGTGACAACCTTTAGATTCCTCCTTGGTGCCTCAGTTTCTCCAAATGTCTAGCAGCACTCACCGTGATGGGGGCAGGGGAGAAAGACTCAATGAATATTTATAAAAGTAAATTGAGTCCCTGGAATATCAGGTCCCACAGAAATTCAAAGCATAATTAAGGTAGGGAGAACAGATTAATGTTAAATGTATGTGTGAAACACATTTTTACATTTCCTTCCAACAAAGACTGAATTTAATTTACTCCAAGTGAAGAGGAGAAAAAAAAAGGGGGGAAAAGTGGTATTGTGAAGTAGGTTTCTAAATTTGGATTTTAGTATGTTGATTGGTATACTACAGACAAAAAGCCACATGTTGACTTTTTCAGCAAATGCATGCATACGTGTGTGTGTGCACGCGCACACTGGAAGTGGAGGAGGGATATACATAATGAGCAAATCTAATTACCATTGGCAGTACTTCTCCAGGAGAGCCACATTAAGTACTAGCAAGAGAATTGTTGTCAAAAAGATATTTAAACTATTTACCTTTAATCTGTAGAAAAATCATTAAATATGGATCAGCTCTTTGCATTGTGGTATGAAGCAAGACCGTGTTTACAAAGAGATTCTCAGATATTGCCTATAGAAAACATCTGCATTATTGTGCCATTGTTTGAGAAAACAACGCAAACTCTGTCACTTTATGAAGGAATCATTGAATATTATTAGATGTGGAAGTTGGTGTAAACAAAATATCAATATCTATCAGAGCATTTCAGGATTACCACAATGGCTTGGAAACTGTTGGAATAAAAGATCTATGCCAACACTGATCCCAGAAATGGACAGAAATTCTAATAAATAAAGATGACCCTCTGTGTTTTATAATCACCTAAGTGCTGCATACACACTCATTTAACCAAAAAACTAAAAAAAGACATTCTTGAAAGATTTTTGACATAAAAAGGAGTGCCCTATAGAAAAATCACATTTCATTACTTTTTCTGGTCAAATCCCCTTGACACAAATGAACCATTCATTGGGATAATTAAAACATGCCTACATTTTCTAGCGAGATACAGAATTCACCAAGAGAATATGTGTAGTGCAGATCAGAAGTCCCAGAGAAAATCAAGCCGTGGTCCTTCATCTCCACCAAGCACAAATCCGAATATCTAAACCAGGAACCAAGGCAGTAATCACAATGGGGTTTTTTGGATGCAAAATAAGTTAAATTCTTTTGGAGGAAAAGCTGTGTTTGAATTGTTAATTCTGAATCAACCTCCTAGGACCTTACTATATAAAGTGTGGCTGGAGAACCAGTAGCATGAGCATTTCTCGCAAGTTTTTTAGAAATACAGACTCTCAGGGCCTACTCCAGGCCTACTGAATCAGAGTCAGCTTTATAATGAATTCCTTAGGAGGTCTCTGTGCACATTCAAGTCTGAGAAGCAGTGTCCTAGGATACCATTTGGTTTCAGGGCTTATGTGTTGTCTTCACACAGTAATTGATAAACTTTTGGCAATTGATTTTGGGTCATTGATTACATGATGATTGAAGATAGCTTCCACATTTGGATTATCTGACTTAGTATTACATATAAGTCCTGAAATTTGTCGTTTTCATTTGTTAAGCACCTGGCAAATTCCAGGCACTGTGTGAGGCTCTGGAAGCAGAGGAATGGACAAGATAGAGGCAGAACTCTGGAGACAACCATTACATAGATGATTCCTGAAAATTTTAATGGCATACGAATAAAGAAATATGAAGGAAAATACAGTATGCCCAAAAAGCATCAACTGGGTGAGCTTGGTTGCATATGGAAGATCAGAGAGTGCCATGGGATCCCCCGAGGCGGTGCTGCCGTAGGAGGCTTCTGGTTCAAGTAGGCCTCAGTTGAGTGGATCCCAGACAGGCAGAAGAGTGGGAGCTAGATGACCACTTTCCAGAAGGAAGGTGGCTAAGTGAAGAAGGAAGCTGATGCCGTTGAGCTAACTTTTCCCCCCTCGAAAAAACATTTTTATTGGCCATATGATCTTATTTTTGGAATTGCCAAAGCTTACATGGTTTTGCTCAAATTAGAAAAATAATAAACACCACAAGTCCAGTGAGCATGCAAACAAGAGCTCTAAGTAGGGCAATAGTTGCAGATGTGCCTTGCTGACCGTGCCTCTCGGTGTGGGCGTACCTATGGTGAGGCGGCATCCAGTTTTCCCTCACCCTCACCGGGTCGTCTTAGGGCGATGATCAGGAGTGGCCCTGTCTATCTTCACTGTGGCTTCACCTGGCTTAGAATCATCCAGAAGGACCAGGGTTGGTTTTTTTCAGGCCTGCCCGTCTCCTTCTCTTTCCCTCTCTGTTTCCTGTTGAGGTAGCTTTTCCATTTCAGTCATTTCAAGTTTGAATTTGATTTGCATATCTGAACTGCTAATTATACCAATTACTTGCACTGCTTCTGCATTCTAAAAAGAACTCTGTAACTGACCCCTTTCATTAAAGTCAGTGTCAGTTTGCCCTGAAATTTGGAGGAATGGAGACAGATCCTTTCTTCTTCTTTTCTTTTTTTCATATTAATATATTTTTAAAAGACCAGCTGCCAACGACTGTATTTTTCAGGTCCCAAACTCTCATGTTGCTGGTCATGGTTTTCTGTAGTCCAGCATACATTCTTTAACTAAATACTACACTTGAAAGATCAAAAGGAGTTCTCCCTGCTTTCATTTTGTTCTTGGCTTTAGCTCATGGATGTCTATTTTCTTTTTCTTAATTTACAAAAAGCTTTCTTTCCTTCAAAAGAAAAAGAAGTGGCTCTGCGGATCATAAAGAGATCATTAGCGTTTACTAATACAGTCTGTTCTTAAGTTGCTTTACCACCACATCTTTTCAGTATTATTTACTGAGCAGCTGAAATAACTGGGCTTTGAATTTTTAGATTACTATAAAGCAAGACCTATTGTCACTTACTGCTGGGTATAATTGCACCATATGTATTTAGTGAAGCTATTTATTCATCTCCCTGGTGGATAACTTTGTCAAAATGAGTTGAGATATTTCCGTGTGTGCAGTTGGAATCTAGAAAACATTTGCATTTCATATAGCATTTAGAAATTATAGAGGGTTTCACAAATATTTTTTTCTCTAGACCATAGAGTCTGATCTTTAAGTTCTACTCATTTTCTATTATGCCCCATTGTTTGTTAGAAGCATTGTTCGTATGGGTATACAGTCTTTCTCAGTGGATTTTAAGCCCTAGAAACATAGTTTTGAGAAGGGAGAAGAGGAAGGAAGGGAGGAAAATAAAGCATTTTAACATATAAGAAGTCACTTGCCCATTATTCAACAAATCTGTATTGGGAGTTTATTGTTTACACTGGTGCATTGTAAAAAGGCCCAGCCTTGTCCCTGTCCTAAAGGAGCTCACATTCTGTGAGGATGTTATAAGAGTATATATGTGGGAGATTAAACATAAATTTGGGGACAGAGAATGTTTTCCTGAAAAAAGCATGTTTCAGCTAAGCTAAAGAGATGTGTAAGATTTAACCAGGCAAATAAGAGGAAAACATTTTTCCACTCAAAGGAAATAGCATGTGTAAATGCCCTGCAGTGAGAGATGGCAAGCTTGGCACCTTTGAGGAACTAAACTGCCAGTGTGGCTGGAGCTGGGGGAATGAGAGGGAAGGCGGTGGGGGGTAAAGAGGAGGTTAGAGAGTGGACAGAAACCAGCAAGCAAGACCTTGTAAGCCATGACTAGGCTTTGTTTCTTCTCCAAAAACCTATGGGAAACATTTGAAGAACTTGATGCAGAGGAATGATGATCAGATTCGCAGTTTTCAAAAGACAACTGACAACAGTGTGGACGCTAGATGGTGGGGGGTGGAGGGGGCAAGAGAGAGGATGGGAGAAATTATTGAAGTAGACCAAGCGAGAGAGAATGGTGGCTTAGACTAGTGGAGGTCAAATGCTGATGGAGAGAAGTAGACATGTTTGAGAGATACTTCTGAGGACTTGGAGATTGAGATAGTGTGTGGAAGAGGTTGATGTCAAGGATTCCTTCCAGACTCTGGGCCTACGCTGCTGGGTGTATAGAGAACAAGGAGTGAAGACTGTTTTGGGGGATAGGTCATTGTCAGATGTTGGACTATTTACTTTGAGGTGCCTGTGAGCCATCAGTATAGAGATACTGAACAGGCAGTAGGACCTGGAGCTCAGAGGAGAGGCCGAGACCAAGTTTAACAATTGATAATCATGTGTCTTGATGTGATGCAGATTGGATTCTTATAGCCAATGAAGGAAAACAGTGAAATGAACCGTTTTGTCTTCCTTGAGGAATTTTGCTTCAAATGGAGTTAGAAGGACTACAACAAATATGTAGGCATATGTTCAATCCATTAATCATTTTTCCAAAACAAAATTACTGAGCACCTAATATGTATTAGGCACTAGTAGATTATAGGAACTTCTCAAACATCTTTCTTTTCTCCCTAAGTAAAATTTCTTTTGAAGGAAGACTTAGCCAAGTATGCGTCTAAGAAAGAATAAGTTTTGTCACTACTTGGAGATGGCAATAAATTAAGCAACTCTTTTATTTGATGAAATGAGTAAGGATTCACACTACAAGGTATTTCATTGTTTGGCTGAATAAACAAGCTTGAGGTCCTTCTAGAATACTCAGACTGTCTGTTTCATGCCAGATCTCCTTTGCATTTGTTTCTCATATCCCAAGCGTTGGAGTGGCTTACAGATGCATACCACATTTTTTTTTTAATTTAAGAATTACAGTTAGTAAAAAGGAAGATTATGCCAAGAACATAAGACCCATGATACTCTTTAATCATTATTAATGACTAAATGACTTCACTCTATGCTCAGACTTCGGTGAGAACAATTGGTTTAATTTAGGATTGTTGACCGTCTTCACTACAGTGAACTTAAACTGCTACCATGTTTCACTTTGTAAAGAAATGAAAGAAAATACCTTCCAAGACATGTTTCTTTCTTTATCTCTTTGACCTGTTAAGGAGTGGAGTTTCATGGAGGAAACGCTTGACCAAATAATTGAGCCAGAGACCATGTCCTCATTGCAGCTGTGCCCACTTGCTAATAAGAGCGGCTAACTTTTATTGAGAATTTACTGTGGGCTAAGTACTTTCATGTCAAGATCGTTGGCTCTGTAAGATGGCCAAGGAGATAAAACAAAGGAAGAAACATAGCTTAGAGACAACATGTTTTACTCATCGTTTTCTTTCGCTGGAGAATAAGAAACAATAAGTAGTTTAAATTGAATGAAAAGACCGACAACTCCAAATAATAGGCAGACATTCTCATCGAATTAAAACGTCTGAAATGATCCACATCCACCATACACCTGACAGTTTTAGGTAGAATTTTATGTAGACCCATCATTCTTATGATAGATGGAGTCAAGTCTGGGACAGAGGGCAAGGTGGAAGTTGTGTTGAGTAGACTAGTCAAGGGGATTAGGAATACAGTCCTTAGCCAAGGTATCTCTGAAGAATTACAGGGGTCAAACTCAGTGCATGCACACAGTGATTGTCCTGTGGGTCTCAAAACCTAAAAGGTCATAATCAGAAAGGTTAATGAATTTTATGATGGTTTCTTGTCTATGAGTGAACCATGGACATATAGGAAGAAGAAACAAGGTGTGAGAGCAATTTCCTCCACAGCCAAGAAGGGAAAGGGCTCAGAGATGGGATAGGTAGTTGGAAACAAAACAAGGAAAGAGAAGAACAAGTGGAAGGAATGGAAACCTTTTCTAAGCACTGGCTCTGCACCGGTCAGACACATTAAGGGAAAGCCATGCAGAAAAGCTCAGCCGTGAAAGAAAGAAAACTGGAGTGATACATTTTGGAAGCAAGCGAGTAAGGGTTTTGATGAAGCAGTGTGGGTGTCACAAAAGATTGTCAGTCCTAGGGCTGCGGCGCTTCCGTGAAGCATCGCTGCAAGCTCACACCTTTGTAAAGGCCGTCAGGGCTGATGCAAGGTTTGAGCTCCATTATTTTCCTATCTGCTGCTTTTTTTAAGCAGCCAGATGCAGATGACTCTTAGCAAGTACAGAATTTATATTTAAGCAATGCAATAATGAAAATCGACGGCTTTTTGTTGAGAAAAGCACAGTGTCAGGAAAATATCCCTGTCACTCTCTTCACCCCTGTCAGTGGTGGAAATTTTACATTTGAAAGTGAAAAGGCTTAAGATATAATTTTTTAATCCCATCTTTCCTGCCTACTTGCATCTCTTCCAGAGCTTGACAGGGCCAGATCTGGAATAGTAAAAGCCATTAAAAATTTGGCATCTTGCACTCTGTTTTTTGGAATAAACTCAGTGTGGGCCAATTTATGGTAAATTATTCTCTTCGTGTGTGAATTTCCCTTTCTCTCTTGGCAAATTCATGCTTGCCTCTACACCCATGCACACAGATCTTAAACATCCACATTTATTACAAAATCTGTGGGGTAAGTGTGCAAGTGTTAAAGTGTGTGCCTACAAGTGCGTAAGCACATATTTTGCACCTAGGTGCCTATATGATAGCAAATTGACTTAAACAGTTTGTCTTGGAGCTTTGTGGTGCTGTATGTATGTTAGCATACATTCTGTTGCAACCCACAAACAGTTTCTCAGTCAAGAGATGACAGAATTCAGCAATCATTTTGGGAAACACCATAGTAAATAAATATATTGCTTAGCTCTTTTAAGCCAAGCATGCCAGCTCTTAATAATACTAAAGGCAAGCAGTGGCATTTCTCATCTTTGCAGTCAAAGACAATGACAGGACAGCCAGTCCACTGCTATTGGGAAATGCAGAGCCAAGGCCTGGCTACAGCTCTTGTACTCTGAACACAGAAAGCTCTGGAGTGAGGAGTGGCTTTAACCTGGGGTTATGTGGGATTGTCGTACCTGCTTCCCATTCAGAGAGGCTGGCTATAGGGTGGTGGGCAGAGGCACACCATCAGGGACATTTTCTTGACCTGGTTTTGGGGGATATTTGATTGCGGGCAATTCAGGGAGAGGTCCCAGTGATCTTTTTTCTTTGCATGAGAAGCTCAGATAGAGGCCCTTTCCCAGCATATTTGAGAGCATATTGGCTCAGCTTTTAAAGGACAATTTAAAGCAGTGTCTTTTCCTTTATGTATGAAGAAGGAACACATTTATGTGCTTTGAATCACTGCTAATAACATGCTCCCAATGGGTCTGTGTATGTTTAGCTCAAATTTAGAAAAGGGTGTGGTAGGAAAACAACTCACTCACTTCACCAGTATTGCTACACATTTCTCAGAACATCAATAAAGAAGTTTATACGTTGCATCCAGAAAAAAAATACAACCATATGTTGTTATTAGTATTGTTTCCCCACATGGTTAGATATTAAAATAATTAAATATATATTTTTACAGTAGTTCTATAGAATATTCAAGTCCAGCAAAACCCATAAATGCATTTTATAGCTTTTGCGATGTTGACTATTTGATGTCATCATGAACTGGCCCTACCTAATTAAAAGGCCTTAATGAGCTTACTACACAAGGAAGTCTAGGAAATCAGTATGCTTTTTTACAAAGAGTTTGTTCTCTCCATCTCATTTAGCATTTATTTAGCAAATAATCTGTGGTCACTTGAGTATATGCCCAGCACTGTACCCAGTGCAGGCAATAAAAGGATGAATAGGACTTAGTCCCTTGTCCTCATAAAGCTCACAGCCTAGTTGGGGAGACAGTCCAATCAGTGCATCCTCATGTGTTAGTGAGGCAGTGGGCAAGGCCTGGTGGGAGTGTGGGGAGTGGTCCACTGGGCCTTGGTGAAAGCACGAAGGAAGGCATCAGAGAGGAGGTGACACCAAACTGAAGGGTCACTAGGATGTCACCAGGCAGGGAGTAGCACTGCAGAGGCAGAAGCGAAAAGGAGCACGCTGCTTAATCAGGGAACTGCAGCTGGCCTGGCCTGGAGCGGGTGGGGGGGCTGAGAGGACAGAGAGGAGGGGACAGGCTGACCTCCTATGTGCTAAGCCCTCTGTGACTGTAGTCCAGTCTCTCTCTCTCTGTTTTCCCACTTCCTTCCTTCTGCTTACTTGCTCTGTTTTACTTCGTCTATCCCTATCTGTCTTCTGAGACTTGAGAGACTTTTTTGAGAAACCACTAGAGTTTTAAAAGACCGTTTCTGACATTTTACAACATGTGAAAAATAATGCCTAAAATCTAAAGGATGAGTCCTCCAGCTTGTCAGTTTCTTTACCTTTAGCATAAAGGAAATAATTTGGGGGTGTTAGAGCAGGCTGGGTCATATTTCCAGATTTATTCTGCATATGTATGTCTGTCTCCTGGATTGTACTTTGAATGCAGAAAAGGTAGGGTGAAGCCTGATGTTTCTTTTGTATCATCCGCCGAGCCTAATAAACTGCTAAATGCACAGGAAACTCAATATTCCCTGGTCCCTTTGTGGGGAAGGGGCTTTGTTGACTTTGTTTCTTGGTGTATAAACTTGTACTTAAAGAATTTGAAAACTTGTTTTCTTTAATATAGAGCAGCAAGACATCTGAAAGTTGCTTTTATATGTATACCTCATATATATACTTCATAGAAGTATTGTGCCTGTATAAATACATGTAAATAGAATTATAGCTATGTGGTGGTCAGAAACACAGGTACACAGAAAATTAAATAATTTGATTTCTTTTAAGCATATTTATACAGGACCAGTTACAGAGTCTTAAATACATTTGCTCTCCTGGCATGTAAGCAGAGTGTATTTATTGAGGTCTGAGGGTGACCCTCTGGAGTGCATGCACTCCAGTGAGCGTGTATTCACAGAGCGCAAGAAATCAATGCTAATACACACAGCAACAAATCAGGCCGCTTACATATTTTTACGTTTAAACAGCACCAGACAACCAGCTTTCCATTATTTACCCACTCAGAGAATAATTATTTGCTTGAAATTGTAGTTGCTGGCATTGCATCAACACATATGAATAATATATGATACCTTATATTTGTTGAATAACTGGAGAGGGCCATATGATAGGTCTTAAATATCAGTGTTGCACTGTGGACTATTCTTTTTCCAGTTTTGAATATAATGCTTAGTTGAGGTTCCATTTGTCCCCAGCTCCTTTCAATTGTTATAAACCAGACACTTGATAATTTCCATGAAAATTTAATATGGTTCAAATGTTGGCACAGAAATAACATTTCTCTCTACAGTATCATGGGGTTTCTCTAGAACATTTTTTCCATTTTTGTTTTTTACATTGCACCCTGATTTATTTTGCCACATCATTTTTCCAGTACCCTTTTAAGGATCAACTGCTGCCTATGACCCAAACTGTTAAAAAGCAGTGAATTGCCTTAAGCCAGTAAGAAACACATACATACTGCCCATTTAGGTAACCTTTGTTTTACACAGATTTCTTAATCGAAAACAAAAAGCACAACAAGCCAGAAAGTTGTATTTATGAGCTCGTTAATAGATTCATTTTATAACACAGTAGTTGGGATCTCCTTATTGTGGTTTAGGAAAACATTACCGAAAGGGTTTTATATTAATTCTACAAACTCTGGATAAATGAGTATTGTAGACCACTTCACGACACCAGCTGAGTGGCATGCACTGAAGTGGTTGACTCATTGAGGCCCAAGTGTCATAGTTTCTTCCTGTCTCCTGCTGCCCCAGCCAAACCAAGGGGCCAGGAAACTTTGAAGGCTGTCATAGGAAATGCAAATGCAAATCTAGTTAGATACTTGGAAGATTTGGAGAATTAGTTTGGGGTGCACTGATTTCCCCAAAATTAAGAGAACTCTCAAATTAACCAGGGGTTACTCTACCACAATTTTAAATAAATTTCCAATGAGGCCACTATTCCTCTGGGTAGAAGCTTTGAAATATTGTAAAATCAGTTATAACCTTTTAGCTACCCAATGGAAACATAGAAACTCCTTTTCTATGAGTACATTGTCCCGTTATGGATAAGGAGGTGGTTAGACTGAAAACACAAGTAAAATTACAGAACAAGAATATGAGGAGACATCTTCATCCTCACTGAGGGATTAGTAATCTGAATGAAACAGAGAGGAAGGGATTCAGCGGCACTCGGGATAATCAATTCATGGGCTAGATACTTTTTAAAAGCCTCAAAAAATTTGAATTATTTTCTTTCTCTCCCTTTATGTAACACTTTCTATACACTGATGTGGTAAATATTAAGATGTGCTAGAGCATAAAGTACGAATAAGAACGCACTGGGAACAGAAACCACAGGGTGGCACAAGGCGGGCCAAATGTCCCAATGCGGGTGAAACGGAAGGAGACAAAGTCAGATGGCCCCTGTATGCTTCTGCAGTCTCTCTGTTTTGATTCTTTGTCCCCCCTTTTTTTTTTCCCCCCTCCTCTGGCTTTTCTTCTGCTTTTTAATTTTCCCTAGACAACACTTCCTGTTATCTTCCAAACCTAAATTAAAAAAATTAGATTTTTACTTCCATACTTTTCAAGGTTGAAGCTGCCACACTCTGGTTCATCAAAAGCAAGCCTTTTCTTTCTTCTTTTACTCTTGCTCTAGTTATTTTATTTTCTCTTTTTAAGAAAAAAAACTCCCATCAAACTGTACATTTTCACCTGAGGTTAGTTTAAGGATCTCTAGAGCCTTACTTCTCAAAGTGTAACCTTTGAACAGTCAATATTTTGAAGCATCACCTAGGAGGCTGTTAGAAATGCCGTCTCAGGTCCCACACCTACTGAACCAGAATGTGCATTTTAACAAGACCCCAGGCAACTCAGGAACACATAAAGCTGGGAAGCACTGTCCTTGGAGGGAAATTTTAAATCTCTGCTGAATACACGAGTTAGATTTCTCAGGTACGTGGGGTAGCTCTTGACCCTCGGCTGTTCCTTTGGCCTTCTTTTTCTGAGTCACAGGAGAAGCCAAGCGCCTTTCATTCACACCTTTTTCAGGGATGTCCATGAGTCAAGTGGACTTGAACTCGGGCTTGTTGTGGAAGTCACCTTGACTGTATCCCTGGCATTACAAATATTTGCTGACCTTTCCACCAGTGCCTTTCATCTTTGTTGTCTTTGGGCTGTAAATGGAAGATGTAAATGAGCATATAATTCATCAGTCAGTTCCCGGCCCTGCCCAGCATTTCCCAGCGTCAGCCATCACTAATGGGATTAATTGGTCTTGACTGATGGAATTGTAAAAGCGTATACCTCCAAGGGTCGTAAACACTGAGCCTTAATTGAAATCAAATGTATATTTTTAAAAAGCATGTCCAGCATCATAGAGTCTTTCTGTTTGGGTCTTGTTGACATTAGTGATGGTATAGAAACCCAATCAGGAAAGGTTTGCTGTTATTACTGCTTTGAATACAAACTTGTGCTTCTCAGCACTCTAAGTACATAGCTGATTAGGGGAGGGAATAATATCTACTTAATTATTGGTTACACATATGGAATAAATCCTATTTTAATGGTATCTAATGAGCCTTTCTTTTTCAGAGCCTTACACAAAGGCCTGTGATAGAAAGGGAAAGTAATATTTCAAAGGTCATCGTAATGCCACTTAATGTCAACAATCTGTAATCAAGTCAATATATAGAGATGGTGATTACAGTCCAGTTGTGATCCTTTAAATATGAAATAATTTTCTAAATTAGCAAAGTGGTGCAAGCCAATGTTCTCTGGGTTTGAGGCAATTTATACTTTTTAATTAAAATTTGTTACTTGAAATCAGCCTCAGAGTTAAGAGATTTTTTCTGAGGAGGCTTCATGCAATGCAGTATTTTCAAAACCCACAGGATTTAAAGTTCTGTCACTTACAGTTTCATGCATTGTCCTTAAAGCCACTGAAATGTCTGAAATGAACAAATGGAAGATGATGCCTCCCCTTCAGTGCTTTTTCTGAATAAAGGAATGTAATCGGCACTAGAAGTGTGGGATGTTTTGTTGGTCAAGAGACCACTGAGGGAACTTGTATGCATGCCTCTTTTAGAACCAGACATTTGCCTGGCAGCCAATGAAAAAATTCAGGAGTTTTAAAGACTCTCTAGCACTCTAGGTGCATAGCTGATTGGCATCCTGGGATTTTGTCCCAGTTACTGTGTGACTAGAGATAACCCCTGCCCTATCCTGGGATGGGCAGGTTCCTTTTCAGTACAGGACTACTGCTGGTCCATATGACACTGTCCCTGAGTAGAAATGGATGAATTCTGCAAGACACTTTACTTGTGTCTGGAGATTTTCGTAAAAAAATCAACAGTGGTTACAATATGAATGGCCTTCCTAAATTCCCCTGCTCACACTGTAGCATCAGAATCTCCTGGAGGGCTTGTCAACACTCAGACAGCTGGGCCCCAGCCCTGGGTTCTGTTCTGTGAGCCTAGAGTGGGGCCAGAGAACGTGTATGTCTGACAAGTTCCCAGGATATGCCGGTACGGGAACTGCTTCTTTTCAGAGTCACTGCTGAAGGTTCATCAGTATATAACCTGCCTAGCCATACACACTGACCTTGCCTCTACCTTCCCCTGAGTAATGTCTTTTCTTCATCTTGTTCCTCCCAATGCCCAACAGGTAGTGCCATCTCATAGGGCTTACTCAATATTTGTTGGGGGAGAAACAATACTAGTTAGATAAAATTACTACCATATATGAGACCCCTCCCCATATCACTCCCTCCCATATTATTGCCCTGTGTTTGTCTTTGGTGTGTTCTGTTTCCTTCTTCTGCTACTTCCTTGGATTCTAAGAGTTTGTTGTTCTTCTCTTGTCTTTCTGAATATGGCCTCTGTTTGAATGACGAGCATCCTCAGGCCTAGTGATCTAGTTGCATGATCCTAGGTTTCTGGTTCTACAGCCAGTCCAGGAAGGAGAGGACCTGAGACCAGAAAATTGGTCAAATTTTGTGTAGGAGGTGCTTGGTGGCAGTGACACAAGCAATCAGGTTGCAATTTGGAGCTTAGATTTCAGGATGGACCTTGCATTTTAGGAAAGTCCATGAGAAAGCATTCTGCCAAACCCAAGGAAACACTCTTCCTGTGGTTCTTGCTTCCCTAGGCGTAGATCTTCATTTATAAGGTGAGACTCACTCATTAAAGATTTGGAAAAATGAAAGAAAATAGCAGGAAGGAAAATATCAGCCATTTTTCCCAAACAGCCAAAGCATTCAGTTTTGGAGTATTGTCTAACAATCTTTTGTAATTCTACTGAAATGTTGGTTTATTTTTAATGCATTTGCATTTAATTGAATTTATAAATCTATGGGTAAAACTGCCTGAGGGAAAGGAAATTCTTGTGCTAAATTACAGGATTATTCCCATAGTGAATGATAATGGTTCATTACAAAACCATTTGCCTTGAGGTCTCACCCAGACACCAGTAGAGGAATAAACAGCACCTCCTCCCTCTTCTCACGGAACTCTCAGTGTGGCAAGTTCAGTCACGTGTGGCGCCCTCCATATTCCTGCGATGAGTTGGGGGTTAGGCTCCCCATGGAGCCATCTGTCAATTCTTCAATGCCTGATTTTAGTGGTTTAGGGTCCATGTTTTCTTTAAGTGAATTTCTTCAACATGAGTGAGTAGGTGATGTATAATTTGAGCCCCTGAGTATGTGAAATTGCCTCTCTTGTGCCTTTATTCATATAACTCAGTGGGGACAAACCCCTTCACTCTTCATCTTTTCACCTGAAAACACTGTAATGCTAGTGTAAGTACTATAAATACTATTGTCTTCTGGCCTTTCCTGTTACAGAGGAAATATCTGAGATCAGCTGGATTTTCATGATTTTACGGATAATCTTCTGGTTGTCATTTTCAGTCTGGATACTCATATTTTCCTCCGTCTTTGCATTTATAAATGGTCAGGATGTTCTGAGAAGTAGTTCTCTTTTCACTGATTTGCTTGGAATGCAACAAGCCATTTGGTCTTTGATCATGACTTCTGTTAACAGTAATAAGAGCAATTAGTTGACTTTTACTGGACATTTATATGGACATTTAACAGGAGAGACCTTAGAAACAATAGTCTACACCCAGTTTATGTCTGATCAAGTGGACAGTTTGAATTAATTCTAGGACATATCTGGTATCCCTCCAATCACTGCAGTAGATCCAAGGGTATTGTTTGTCTGGCACTCACAGAAATCTCATTAATCTATTCTAAAGTGGTTCTCTACACCCCTATCAGTGTTGAGACAATACAGCCTTCTCTTCATCTGTGGATGCCAGGGCCTACCCAATTCTGGGTATGTGCCCTGGAGCTGGCCCCAGAATGTCATCCCTCCACAAAAGAGCCTTGCTAGGAAGGAATTAGACTACAGGTTTGATGTGTCCAAAACCACAGGCTCGTTTCAGACCTAAGTGTGGTTTACCTGGTGATTCCAAGTCAAACAAGCTGTGCTCCGGGAGTTTACTGCGAGTTATCATTCAGAGAGGACCTTACAAACAGAGTTTTGGTTAACAGAGTCCTCTTCGCCATTAATTGGGGGTTGACTTTAAGCCCTTTATTCTCAAATTTGAGACCCACTTAAAAACCTGTGGATATAAGCCACTTAACTCCTCTCTCCCTCTAGCGATACAACATTTATATGCCTTTCCCTCTATTGAAAAAGTAGTTGGCTTCGTCAGCAATCATCTTCTGTTCAGGCTTATGTGAAATAGAAATCAGGAAAACACCAAAATTATTTTAAGCAAAATATCAAAATTGAAATAAACCAACATATGTCCGTGAAACATCTATAACTCTCGATCAAAAATAAGTGCAACTTTCATAAATTTCTAAAAATACTCCAGCATGCAAAATCTGGACAACTTAAATAGATGGAGTTATGACATGTTTGATTATTCTTTCTCCTTAGTTCATCCTTTACTTAAAGATGAGAATCCAAATAACCAAAACCTAACCAGCCCCAGCTCATTCCTTCAGGCACAATGTGTTCCATCATTTATTGTAAAAAGTAAGAGAACCAAGGGACTTTACAAAATTTCTTGTAGTAAGGCTAAGTTCTCCTGCTAATTTTGAATGGAAACCATCATGAATTTACCTTCTTTATTTAGATTCTGTCCCACCCCACACATCCTACATTCCTGTCTAAGAAGGGAGGTTTCTTAGTTGCATCAAACATATTATGTTTTATTCTGGTAGTTTTTCTATATTTCTGAGTTTCCCTTGCAGTGGGAACTCAAATGAGATTAAAACTGTCAAAGTAGCATAAATGTTCTGGGGCTTAGCACCCAAGAGGGAGTTAAAGGATAAATGCCCATGTCTCATTTTCGTTCCTCTATAGGGCTTCTCTAACGCATTTTCTTCATTAGATTGTCATTTCAAGGGTTGGGATCACATTGACCATCTAAGAGAAGCTGATATTTTGCCCACAAGAGGATATTAAGTAAATATTACCATCAATAAATAGTATCGACAAACCAATAAAGCATTTCTTAAAATCTCCAACCTTTCATTTTCAATTCTATTTTTGTCTATACCAGGTAACAAAATTGCCTAGAAAAATAAAACTATCACTTCATTTGGAAAATTATTTAGCACTAAATGAATTGTCTTCCAGGCCTTTTTTAAAAGCACATTAAAAACTTTATTTCATTAGGCTTGGCATCACCCCTATATGTTAACAAGGTCATGCTTTCGAAAGTTGAAAACCCCCCTTATGACCGGGTGATCAGCGGATACATGCCTTTTTCATCTCGGATTCTTGGTTCTTCAGGTCACCCCTTTTCTCACACATCACTCTGATTTTTTTGTTGTTGTTGGTTTATTAGTGGTAAAAAGTTTCTTCCTTCCTGGTTCCTTCAATTTAGACCAGTTTGGAAATGGAAAAATGTGTTAATTTTTTAGTAAATCTTTAAGACATGCATTAACTGTATTTTTATTAACTGAGCCAGATGGCTCACAGCAAATCTTCTCCAACGTAAGTAATCACAGAAATCAGTTTGGGACCCAAATCTGGTACAGAAAGTGGCATATATATTAGTGGAAAAACACAGTTCACATAAACATATGGATATTTTTAGAAGCAGTACTTGTTACTGTTTGGATTTCATCTTATTTTTTTGTTTCAGGGTGAGGACATTTTTTTTTTCCTGTCCCCCAACCCCAAACATTCAAGGTCCTTCTCAACAACTAAAAATTGTTTTCCTCTTGCAGTTTGAGGGCTGTAAGAAGGCCTTTTCAAGGCTCGAAAATCTCAAGATCCACTTGCGGAGCCACACAGGCGAGAAGCCGTATTTGTGCCAGCACCCGGGCTGCCAGAAGGCGTTCAGTAACTCCAGCGACCGCGCCAAGCATCAGAGGACGCATCTGGACACTGTAAGAATGGCAGGAGCTTCCCAACTTCCAGCCCCAAGCCTCGGGGTGAGGAGGTGGCTGTGTGACAGTGGGATGGTGCAGGCGTTTGCTTTATGGTCTGCAGGGTATAGGGACAATGCCAAGGGCAGCAGTGGAACCTGGGTAAAGGTCCAGAAGGGGCCCTTTTTGGCTCTTTCTTCATTTTTCTATAGTCATGAGTGATTCTAAATATTACAACTGTCTGGGACAGAGGCGTTTCTTGGTTACTGTACATACAAAACAAAGACAGTTTAGGTGCCATCGTACAGTAGACTTACATACAGAGAGTGACCACTAGGGACTGGGCATTAAAGTAAATACTCAAATATCAAGGCACACCGACACATTCAATGTATACTACCGCTCTTAGGAGGACGCAGTTTCTTTTCCCTCAACCTGGCTCTTTTCTTTGAGAAGAACTTTGAGGCTGGCCTGGTTTTCGAGAGTGAATCTTTGGCTTTAGAAATTATCTGGTATGTTCACCTTCCAGCAATCTAAAAGGAATCAGCAAATCTTTCTCCAGGTTTGAGTTTCGCCACACTTGCTATATGTGAAAAGACACATATTCATTGACAGAAACCCTATGAGAAAATCGATTTTCATTATTACACCTTAACTCTCATAGTGCTGTAACATTTTGCTCATTTGCAAATGGCTTTTATAAGAGTCTATCTTTTGTTTTCTTAATTATGTTGATGGTCCTCCTTTGCATTTCTTAGGTTTTGAGGCCATTTTCCTTACATGAGGCCAAGTACACTATAGGTAATTTCACTTCACTTAACAAGCCGTCAGAATAAATGTATTATACACATCACGATCTCTTTTCCCACGTTCTTGCAAATAATGTATTCATGACAGTACTTTTTCAGTGTTAACATTCTGATGTCTATTATTAAACTACACCAGAATTTGAATTTTGAAAAGATACTGTTATTTCTACACACTTTCTCATACATATTTAAGATTCTTCTGATGTTATAGTTGACATATTTATTAAATTTTATATTAGTCTCTATTAGTCATATCGATAGAAGTCATTTTTTAGCTACATGTCACATAACCTTTGTAAATAGAATTATCTCTCAATATGCATAAATGTGATGTTTTGCCTAGTAAAATTCTGAAATATAATTAGAGCAATGTGGGCATAGGATGGACTCTCCCTACTCTAGCTGAATTGAATTGAGTGATTTGGGAGCCAACAGAATAGAATATTAAATGAATAAATTTGGTGAATAGCAGAGATTTTTAAAGGTGGAAATAGGAAAAAAGAATAAATTATGTTAAAATGCCCTATTTTGTATGTCTAAAATGGTCTTGGTAGAATCTATTAAATTTTCCAATTTGTCATTAAACTTTATCATGGAAGAATGAACATTCATGAGACAAGATTGTCTTGAGAAATTGCTTCTACTCTAGCTAGTTATCTGTAGTTTGAAAGAACTATTGTGAGGCTAAGTGTTATAGCTCTACAATACCCTTCTTTCCTTGGAGCTAATTTTAGCTAATCAAACTAACAATATTCTCAAAATCATCTTGGGATTTAAAAAATATATATCCATTTTTACAACTTCTGAGGAAAGCTACCTAAGACAATAATTTTATGATTCATTTCAATCCAGCAGCTTTTAAAACTCAGCTGTTTTTATTTTTTTAAAACATTTCTCTACGAGATCTTTTAAAACCATCGTTTTTCCTTTAAGATACAGACTATCTCCTATTTAAATTTTTATTGCATTCAACAAAGTGCTAAATTCCTTTAAAATCATATAGGAATTAAACATTTGTTTTAAAAAGCAAATCCTAGTTGCTCAAAAAGCAACTTGAAATTTAGGCCCTCATCCCCTTTCATTAAGCCCTCCTATCCTAATGTAGTCAGAATTTTGGATAAAAGACTCTTTTTGTAATTCAGTGGATTTTTTTGCCTGTAGAAAAATGGTTTTCCCGTGAAGATTACTGAGTCAAAAATTTTAACCCTGAAAAGTTTTACTAGCTCATTTCTCTATCAGCATCTTAGTATCTAAACAGAGGAAGTAATTTGACAGTACCAAATGGAAAATAATGAAAAATATGGTTTGATGAAGTGTAGCAGGCCATTTAAAGCCCAGGCTATCTGAGATGAAATGAGCAGTACACCAGTCCCACCTCGACCAGCCCCTGAGGTTGCTATTTTGGCATACCCATCCCAGGTGGGGGACGGCAGGGCAGAAAGTGAAGGCCAGCAGGAGAATGTTGAGGATTTAAGCCTTCTTCAAGAACAGCTCAAAATCAAATACAGAATGACATTACCCATTTATCTTCCCAACCCAAATAATAGTGACCATGGTGATAACAATGGCCTCAATTTGTATAACATGTTAATATTTCCTCTGATGCTTAGAACATGAGCTTGTGTTCACACCATAACATGCCAGTAAAGATATAAGCTAGGCGCTCCTCTAAAGCCAGGACAGGAGAGGGGAGGCTAGTGCAGGAAAGCCAGGGAATGCAGAAAAGATTTCCAGGTTAAAGAAAACCTTTGCTTTCCCACTAGAAACTTACTGGCACGTGCGTTCAGTCCATAATTGGCTCACTGTTTTATGACACCTGAGAGACTGACTGTTTCATCTGCTGTTTGCTGTTAGACCCCTAATATGTGACACAGTGCCCACCACATCATGGAAGTATAAGAGCTGTTGGGTGATTCGATCAGTTAATCAGTAAGTGAACAAATGCATCACATAATCAAACTTAGAATTAGAATTGGGAGTATCACACTAAATGATATGTCCATGACTTCACCTTGTTGTTGGAATAAAAAAGGGCAACAAAACAAAAAAACGTGAATCATAAATTTGGCTTCCAGCCGAGCAAATGGTATAACCCACCTATATACTGGCTCACAAAATGACAAGCATGCACATGAAAATAGGAACAAATGTGAGCAATTTTTTTACTAATCTGATTTTTTTTTTTTTTTTGTCCATAGGATAGCAGATTTCTAGAGCAAGAAACCTAGGAGATAGGGTTTCAGTTCTCTTCCTTACACCTCGAATCATGTAGGCACAGAGCTAATGTCTTACCCAAGAAGATCCTAAATAGATAAGTAACCATTAGTATATCTTATAAACAAAGTTAATCTTGTGATTTTTAGTTCTTAGAGCAAGCAGAAGGCTTTCATTTATTTCAGAACTTAAAAGCCATACTCTCAAACCCTTGCTATGAATTTTGTTCGTAAGGTAGGAATGGGTGCTAAAAATTTGAATCGATGTGTAGCGCTCTCATTCCTTCATTCTCAATTATTATATACCAATCACCAGGGAAACAAAAATAAAAGGATTCTAGACTCAGCCTTAGGCTCTACACCTCACATCTCTAAGGAGCACGGGGGAATTGGGGCAGCCAGAACTTGTTCTCACTGTACTCAGCCAAGGGCTTATTCACCAGGCCAAGCTCAGCACCAGGACTCCTCTACAGTTAATACTATTAATGTTTCTCTGGCTGATTTTTCATGTGTCTGTTGTTTAAAACTACTGTCTCTTACTCACTTTCCACTGATTTTCTCTTTTAATTCTCTCCTTCTCTCTTCCTGAATCAGGTTTCTTCTGAAACATTTCCAGTCTTTTCTGGACTTTTCTACAGCTTCTCTCTACCTGAACTCTTAAGGAATATGTTTCCTAGTTTCTGACAGTACCAAAGATTGTTTTCAGGGAAACATGACTGTAAGTATGACTGGTGATGCTTACTAATAATTGCCACATTTAAAAAGAAAATGCCACAAGAGGTTTCATGGTAAGAGTGCACCCCTAAAGCAATCTCTTAAAAATCATCAAAGATAGGCTACCCCTTTGTTTCTTAAAAGTTTACTCTCTTCTTTGCCTTGATGTAAACTTGCCAGGCTTTCTAATTAAAATGCATGAGTATTACCCAGCATTTCACATCAGTCACTTAGTAGCAGCTCATGCTCTAAAGTCAATAGTCTGAGTAAACCTTCCCCAATTACCTTTATGATTTAACTGCAGCTGTTTCTTTCTCTTTCTTATTTAGAAACCTTATGCTTGTCAAATTCCAGGATGCACCAAACGCTACACAGACCCAAGTTCCCTAAGAAAGCATGTGAAGGCACATTCTTCCAAAGATCAACAAGCAAGAAAAAAGGTAATTTTAAAAGAGAATTCAACCAGCCAGGAAAAGCATTTAAATTGCTCTTGTAGGTTTGGGAGCTTCTCCAGGGCTTTGGAAATTGTGATACTTCTCAAGGTGTAACATGCTTTAGACTCTGAAGTGGGAAGTCTTCCATGAAGTAACAGCAATGCTCTGGTTTGTTGATATATATATATAGCTGATATAGCCAGTTATGAATGTCTGGGGAGGGCTTGTATCATAGGAATCAGAGAAAATAAGTGAAAGTCACCTAAACTGGAGTGTAACAAAAGACTTTTTTGGAAATTAAGTTGAATTCACAAGAAGAGCACAACACAAATTCTCTCTGGAGGTAAGTGCTTTTTCGTAAAACATCAATTGGCTAAAATCATTTTAACTTTGATGAAGAAGAAGGTAAGCAAATCTCTAGGATGAGTAAGTACAGAGCACCCCTCCCTTTAAGCTTAGGAAAAATGTTTCTTAATAGGAACTGTGTATGAAAACTGGAGAAAAGAATTGAACCAAAATTACTTTGACATCAGTGAGGAGTTGAACATATTTCAAAGTGCTTAGATATCAAAGTATCTCAGATTTGGGAGAAATGTTAAAGATTAACTAGCTAACTGACTTAACTTGCTCTCCTGACCTCATAAGATCCCTATAGGTGGTTGGCCGTGCTGCCCCTCAAGGCGTTTCCTAAGGCTGAGTTGGTAAAGTTTGGACCAACAGGTTATCTTCTGATGATGGCAGAAAGCATGTTCAGCTGACCTTGGTTTTTTCATTGTTTCATTTGTGTTGAGCTGGGTACCTGATTCAGTTAAGGGCCCTTCATAAGTTTAAATCAGCTTATTTCAAGTGATTGATCTCCGTGGTGTGACTGAACCCCATAGCTATGGGTTTCAGGTCACTGTGGCTCCTAGCTAACTAGAATCTCGCATTCTCTCATGGTTAACAGGGATGTAACACTGTGGGAAATGCTGTGTAGTCTTTTTGTTACTTGAGCTTTTTCTTGCCCGGTGTCAGTGCAGAGCCAGTTGAGGACTCATGTATGGAAAGACTCTGACCTCTTCTCTGTGAGTCAGAAAAACGCCCATTAGAAGGAATTGATAGATATTCTTAATTGCATACAAATCCACTCTTATAAGTCAATTGTTGGGGTAGATTTCCATTTATTTGTGTCTTTAATTTCTTTCATGAGTATCTTATAGTTTTCAGAATACAGGTCTTTCACCTCCTTGTTTAGGTTTATTCCTAGGTATTTTATTCTTTTTTTTTTTTGGTATTATTAATATTATATAGTTAAGTCACTTTAATGGGAATACCAGTAAATTCATAACAGATGATTATCAACAGCTAACGTGATCATTCAACATGATTGGATATGGTTTTGTATTTTACAAGAGCAAAGGAATCGCTAAGTGAATTAATAATGTAAATAAATTTGTAAGGGGGATGTTTAACATGTTTAAAATAACCCCATTGTTGCATACTGCTAACTGGCTTCAGCAGGACCATTGCCTGGTGTTTTTTGTCATTATCTGTGTATATTTTATGAACTTGAAGTAAGAAGTCGTGTTTGTTTAAAAAAAAAAACACAAACCCTCTTAATGAGAGTTTTTCCCCCCTAAATCTGACCATTCTCCAACCTCAAGTTGTCCTAACCATGTGAGGTTTTACAGTAATAGCAAATCTTCCATAAGCTTGCAGAACACCTTCATAGAGAGTAACAATCATCATGGACATGAAAGAATGTAAGTCTCATATCTTGACAAATAAGCACCAATATGATATTCCACCTAGGAAGGTAACCTAGGTTGACAGTATGGAAACCTAATAGGATATTTTCAGGAATTGTTAATTACTTGCTTTCTACTGGTATGTTTCAGCCTCTAGGAAGAGTAGTTCTGAGTGTGCAGGAGATTCTGTAAGGTCCAATTTAAAAAAGAAAATCAAACCTTGAGAGACTACAATATAGAAATTTTTAGACAATTTGCAGGCGACCTTCAACAGGCAATCTAGATAACAAAATGTACTTTCAAGGAGCAGTATTATAATATAATGTCAAAAATTGCAGTTAGCTTAGTTTTATGTAAAATGAGGTATTGTTTCTGCAGCAACTTAGTGTTTGCTGTACACCCTGTTTCCTGCAAATGGTTGAAGTGGATTTGATTGACTTTCCTTGTCCAGCCCTCAATGACAAGTTTACTGTGTTTACTTTCCAAATTTTAACCTTTTTAATCTGAGGGTTTAAAAAATCCTTTATGAATCTGTGAAGGATTAATTTGTGGAAATTAAAATGATGAAAGTTGCTTCATCCAATAAAAAGAGGAAATGTCACTCCCCAGAGAAGCAGTGCTAATAAACCTGAAAACAGTCAATCCACATTTTCAAACCATAGGCTGGTATACTGGTGTGTGATATCTACATGGTGCAATGTTGTTACTAGACCTTGGAGAGATTCTAATTGCTAACTCACATCAGGGCTTGGTATTTGAAATATTTCCTGGCAGCAATAATAAAAAAAAAAAGTAAGAAACAATAAACCTTTTAAGGCAGAATTAAGATTATTTACGACTTTAATTAAAATTTGAAAACTGGCATCATTTCAAAAAAGCCTTTACAAAAATGTGAATTCATCAAAAATAACCATAAAAATTCCAAGGTGATAAAACGCACAGTGGAGGAATGGTCCCAGCCCTAGGGAATTGTTTTGTTGAAAAGAATAAAACCCTCTTCTGTCACACCCTGTTAGTCACGGACTCATTTAATATACCCTGCCTGCCTGCCTGCCTCTAATCCTCTTTTTAACTTTCCTCTAGACACTAAATGACATTATTTTGGTCTTAACATCGCCATTTCTATGAGGCCCTACTCTGAAATGAGGGCCAGTGACAAGGCACCCTCAGCCATGAGACAAATGTTCATTGGGAGGCACAGAGATCTCATAAGCAATGCCCTGGCCATGGAACATGGGGCCCTTTCCCACACCTGTTGGGTCCTCCTGATAACCAAGAACTTGAAATCTCAGCTAAATATTCAAACTGTTAAAAGCAAAAAGAGAGAGAGAGAAAAAAAAAAGAAAAACTTCTGCAAAGGAGTTGGGATAATTTGGCTTATTGCATGCAGAAAGTCACTTTTCTCTTTGCCTAATATGTGCACACCCACACATTCCATCAGCTGATGCAGACTTTTCCACTGAAGGCACTTTGCAGATCTTGCGTCCATTAAATAGAGGGCTACCTAGATAAATGAGTGGCAAAGTACTCAAGTCACCATCTGTGGTCTCCAGGGAGAATAGAATTTAGCCTGCAGAGCAAAAGGCAGAATTTGTCCTTCAGTTGTGTCTGATAATGAGTGGTGAAATAAAAGAAAAGCCACTTGAAATTTCCCTCAAGGCTGTGAGCTTTATCAGGTTTTTTCATTTTCACCTTGGAGGTGCCAAAGTGGGGGGGCGGGGAGAAGGGGGGATTTCTTCAACTCTGGCCTGTTACCAAATGGACTTTTTAAAAGTGAATGCAAAGAATGCTGGGCCAAAATTGGAGATGATGCAAATCTCTCATCCATTTCACAGTTCGACAAAGATTCCAGACTTTGGGTGTGATTTGTTAATGTTTGTTAAACATTCACCTTTGACCCATTGTGATTGATGACTTTTACTTTTGTGACCTCAATGCAAGCTGTTATAAACCAAGCACAGTATTTGAAATGTGTGTGAATGCAACATGTATTTATATTTCCTACTTAGAGAACAGCTCTGTATAGCTTTCTGGCTAAAAGAGAGCAGCTTATTTCATGTAACTCTTCATGTCTGGCAATTCTTTGGAATCTGTTCAGAGCCACCATCACCCCATATATACTCCAAACTACAATTTCATTAAGTACCACATAGCTCATCTTGCTTTGTGCTGTTGTTAGAATCTTAAAAAGCTATGGGAAAATAATGTATTTTCCCCTCAGTGGAAACATTAGAAGCATGTATTAATAGAGGTAGTAAGTCTCACTTTTCTTTCATTTGTTCTCTGTCACTACGTGGCAGATGGCACATACACATAGGGTACACAACCAGATTTCAACAATCTTCTTCCCAGATTTTGACATCGTCTTTCATTTTCTTTCTTCCTTCTTCTCTTCCATCCTTCCTCTCTCCCTTCCTTCTTTCCTTTCTTCCATCCTCCACCCACCCCCAGCCCTTCCTTTCTTTCCTGCTTAGGAATAAATTAAAAATCATTCTGACTCTTAACAGAATCTTAGTAATGGGCATATGTCATGGACATATCAATTCAGGATGAACCAGTTCCCCCTACTTCCTCTCACACTGAAGAAATCATATTGAAATTCAAGTAAGAGTGATGCTGTTAAGGGGTGATGTTAAAACACCACTAATATCTTTTTTCTTTTTAAGTGAGTCACTTACTAACTTCTGTACTTTAACAGTGGTCAGTGACATACTTACATCACACCTCAAAACGATGGTGAGACATACTACCCTGCCTGGGATTTGTGATGCCTCAGTTAACTGAGTTCGAGAAAGGTGGTGGATATGCTTTTGAAGGCAAATAGTTTTGGTTCAAAGTAGTGATGCCAATGAATAATTACATTTCAATGATAAAAACAAGTCTTCGTAAATTTAACCCTATGCCAACAGTACATACATTTGGATTTAGAGTCCAAACCAGTTGCTTCAAGGCTTCTATTTTAAGTAGCTCTGGTGATGCCAGCTGTGTTTCCCAAAGCATTTTGCTACTATGTGGCACTTGGAGCTGTTAGGCAGGAACTGAGAATTCACCTGTGGGGGTGGGAAGGCTGTTCATTGCGAGTAAGCAGTGAGAACAAGCTCCTGTGTCTGGAGAGATCGGAAAAGCTGTTTGCAGCCTTTTAAATACAGAAAAATAAATACTTGCATCTCTGTGCTCAGTGGCCCAGTGTTGTCTTTTAGCTTTTAAAGCAGTGTTTCCCAAAGTGTGTTCTTTGGAACACATCCCAAGGATGTTATTAGATACTAATTTTAAAAAGCTTTTTGTTATCATATACGTATTTGAGAAATGCTGAGCTAAATAATACTCAATTGATTTCTTCCTTACAAAGGGTTCTCCAAGGCAAGAACCATAGATATACAATATTCCAAAGGGAAGATAACATTAAGCATTGCTCAAAATTTCTTGGCCAGCAAACCAATCTTCGTTTTTCTTCTAGTGTATCACTTGAGAAATACAGGCTCAATAACTTCATTTATTCCATTTGACAATATTTATTAAGCACTTACTATATGTGCCAGGCACTGAGTTAGACCCATAGATGCAAGTGTGTGAAGACAGACACATTCTCCACCCTTATACAGCCACACTGTTTAGATGAAGCCCAGCAACAAGAAAAAAGATCACCAGAAAAAAGTAACATAAATGCAAGTGAGGAACCAGAGAGGGAGTCGATATGGAGATTACAGAGAGGGACCTATAGAGGTCAGATGGTCAGCAGCACATTCAAATGACCACTTTAGAAATGAGAAAACTGTATTAGCTGCAAATTTTTGAAAATCTTATTATAATTGGACTTTTCTGTAGCCTGTCCTCAATCATGGTGGCATTAGAGGGACTAGATACTAGACAGTGAAATGCATGGCTTATATATCCCACCTAAGAACATGACTCAGGCAGTCAGCATTTGTGATTCGCTGAGTAATCAGCTCAGGTTGCACAGGTGAGGCCCTGTACCTCTGAGGATTTAGAAACCAGACCTGAACTTGCCCTTCGAAGATCACATTCCAACAGGAAACCCATGGAGCCCAGTGCTTTGAGTGTAGTAGGAGAAATGCTGTGATAAAATGTCATGAGAACACTTCTGGAACCTGGTATCTGAGAGTTCCTTTGCAAATGATAGAGGTTCTTAAGGAGCTGAAGTCTTAGGTTCTGTTGTTTGAAATTAATGGGGAGATCTACGGGTTTTTATATTGCACTTGATTGCATTACAATACTTTGTCATACATGGCACAGTAGTCTTATTTCTGTTCTCCCTGAAAAATATTAATTAGGACAGAAAAATCAGGGTGTTTGGTATAGCTCTGGCCAACTCTGTAAGACCTAATGACAGGTGCTTTAATGAGCAGTTCAGGCTGTATAGTGCCTAGCAAAGCTACCTCATGGAAATGGCCCCTAGATAATTGCTTTTGTGATTGATTGACAGACAGAAGCCTTCTAAGCTTCTCATTCCCTTTCTCTTATTAGATTTTGTGGATTCTTGATTTTGGAATAAAAGCATTCAGCTTAGACTGTCTGCTGCCTCATATATAATGTCCTAAAATATGGCACAGCGCACCATGGCCCTTGTCGGGTTCTCCCACTTCGTCTCCACTTCTGAAGTACTCACACCCCTGGTGCAAGTGCTGCCTCCCAGTTCCCTCCTGTCTTCCCTTCAGCTTCCACTGAGCTTTGTCTTTGATAGCCACAGACAGCATTTTCCCATTCGTTTGTATTTGGCTGTCTGAGCTGTGAAGATTTATTTTCAGGGTGACTTCGCACAATGGCCCGGATAAGCCTAATGTAAAAACTTCTCGTGGTGGATACTGGGCAGAGACCTGTGTCTTAAGAGTAGTGTTTGGACTGGATGTCAGGAGTATGGGCTTCTTTTAAGCAGTGCCATGAATTGCTTTGTGGCTTAACCTCAGTTACATTCCCCTAGTTTTTCCACTTCCCCATCTTCACAGATAGCTTGAAAGGCAAACACAGGGCCTCAAAGATGAAAAGGTGGCTAGTTTGGCAGAAGTGTTGTAAGATCGGCTACCTGTTGTGACCGATAGGACAATGGTGGCCTTGGGGACATTCTCCTTCCTGAGAACTGAATACTCGTAGGTGAAGCCATCTTTCACTGATGACTGCGGCCAGGCTTCCTGGGTCATACAGATGCTTGGATGACAGTGCACAAAATATTTGAACAAAAGGAAGGAAACTGAGGCCCAAACCAGAAGGAATTAAAATCAAACTGGAACCTGCTGTGAGCTGGTTCTATTCAGGGGTTATTGACTCAGAGTCCACGGACCACAAGGTTAGTCCAGGACTGGGTGGGCTTTAGGAAGCTCATGAAATCCTGGAAATTATATGCAAAAATGTATTTTTCTAGGGAGAAGCTCCAGAGAGTTCACCCTCTGATGACAAAATAAATAAATAATAAAGCTTCACAGGACACACAGGAACTCTGGGAAGTACTGTATGTGTCTATCACCTCGATGGTGGTGATAGTATCACGGGTGTTTGCATATGTCCGAACTCATCAAATTGTACACATGAAGTATACGCAGTTCTTGTGTACCAATTATACCTCCGTAAAGCTGTTTAAAAAAAGAAAAAGAGCCTCTGAGTCAAAAAAAATGCAGGACTCCTAGTGACAGTTTCACCCAGTTTTAGTCACAATGTCCGCAGAGGCTTTGCCCAACTAAGAAGAATCTGTGCCTCTCATGCCCTGGGGAACTGACTCCTGCTTACCCAACAGTTACTGTGTGACTGATATTTTGCTAAGTGCTTGGGTGTCCAAAATGCTCCTTTCTCTTGAGGCAATCAGAGATGTTCAAGCTGGATTTTCACAAGGGATAGCTGATTGTATAGATGGTGAATTGAGTGTGGAGTGGAAATAGACTCGAAGTCATCGCACCAGTCAGGACGATGTGCAGTTTTACAAGATTTAATGGAGGCCTGGATGGGGGTAGTGGCGGTGGGATGAAAGTGAGCCGCAGGGTGTGGTGACAGATGGAGTGCTGGGGTGAGGGGAAGGGAGGATGGCGCCAGAGTTCCTGACTCCGGGATTGGATGAGCAGGCCACAGGTGGGATGCCTTCTTTCTTCAGGAAAACTTTGCTTCTAACCTTAACACTTTTTAACTGATTAGAACAGGCCCGCCTAAATTACCAAGGATAATATCCTCTATGTTTAAAAATTAACCGATAATAATGTTAATCACATCTAAAAAATACCTTCATGGCAAAACCCCTAAGTCAGTGTTTTATTGCATAACTGGGGACTAGAATAGCCAAGCGGATACATAAGACTTAGCATCACACCCACAAACTAAAATCCACCCTGTTAAAATTTAACTGAGGTTACTTTATTTGAAGGTGACACTAACTACATGAACATAGGGCATGGTGAAACTCAAAGTGTAATTTATATTAGGGCAAATTACTTATTCACTAGGAAAACAGGGAAATTATTATTTGATATACCTGGTCCCACTCCCTTTCATCATACCATTGACTATTCAAATATGTTCATGCCAGCTAATTTAAAGACACTAGAGAGTAAAAGATGATTATACTTCAAACAAATAAATGGTTATTTTTTAAAAACATACATTTTGCATTTATATCAGAGAACTTACAAATTTAACATAATGTTGACTTTTAAATGTCATTTTTGTTATAAGTTTAATCGTATAAGTATAGTTACAGTGTATTTATGTTGTATTAAATGTAATAATGGCAGTAAAACACTTAGTACAGAGCCTGCACGTTACACATACCCTATAAAGTCAGCTGTTGCTGCTAGAACTCCATCACGTTGTCTAGTAAGGGTTTCTAAGATAAAACAAGTGGTTGTTGAGATTTTAGAAGTTTGTTTTCTTTCCTCCAGACTCCTCCATTAATTGTCCCCTCAAAGAGACTATAGCTGTTTAAAAACAATTCATGGAAACTGAGATCATAGAATAATTGTGGATTGTTTATATATTCTCTTTGTCTTTTCCTCACCCAAGAAACAGATTTGTAGTCATGTTTATGTGTTTTAAAATCTCGACCAGACAAGCTGAGTATCCAAATGTCTGTTTTCACCCAGAGAACCCGTGTCTTTGGGCTGGGAATCCTTTCCCTTTGTCAGGTCTCCCATGGATGTTACGTGAATGAGAGATGATTAGGTATGGATTTCATGCTGAAAAGTTGTAGTTTTATGTCCATTTTAGACCTTGGTTATTTCCCGACTTTTCTAAATTGACAGAACACTTCTAGTTATTCTCCTATTATTATAATTATTTGCTATTTCATTGCCTCTTGTATGAGGTATATGCTCATTTCTTCTGCATGTGGACTTCTGAGTCAATAACCTGGATTCAAATCCCTATATCAACGGTTGAATGAATTTAGAGCTCCAGGCTTCAGAAACGTCAGGTTTGTCATTACCATTAGTGAAAAAACACAAGTACAAGTGGTCCTGCATGTAGACAGACCACAATCCTTGGAGCTATGGCCACAGGACTGGAAGCTATTATTAGAAGGTGTTAAACACAGAGGAAAATGGTATGCCATCCTCTATTTCTGCTGAGGAAACTGGCTTGAATTGTTAATGTAAAGAGGGAGGTGAAAGTCGGATAATAGCAATAATTTTCTAAGGGGAAAAGAGTTTTTTCCTACCAGAGCTGGTTTTATTGGATTCTTGCTTGAGAAGTTAGGAGAACTTGACAAGTGTATCTTTGCACCTTCTGCAAGGCTCCACTTGAGCTGTTCATCAAGTGGAATCCAATCTCTGTGTTTCAGATGTTTTAACAGTGATCATGGTACTAGCGATACAAAGGGCCTTATTTTGCCTACACGTAATGCTTTAACATTTCAGAATCATTTTATATACATAGTCTTATTTTTATTCTGTTAGCTTTTAGAGTCAGGGCGAATTTTTTATTACTAGTCCTCTGTTTGGTTTGTTTCTGAGAAATGAGAAAGGTTAGAAGTAGAAAGGGAGGCAAGTGTGATGTCAAAAAGTGGCATGCTGTTTCCCTACAGGCCAGAAGACCTGTGGAATGTGCACCAGAATTCACTAATACTGCCTAATGCAAGGCTGTCCTTTAAGCCTGACATACTGTTTGCAGCCTTGACATTCCACAAAATATTTTGGCAAAAGATTATTCTCCCACCCGACAATCCAGAGCCCTCTTTATAAACGTTAGCAAAGTGTCATGTGACATCTTAAATGCTCATAGTTTCTGCTGCTTGTTGAATACAGACTACCTCTTGAGTAACTACTAAAGAATCACAGACAGTCACTGTCTAGTAGGTCTGGTCTTTTAACTGAAATAGATGTTTTGCCTGAGTGGATTTTGGGGATGGGTGCTTACTGAAGTTGCCACTACTCAGGGCCAGCTGTGAGCACAGCTGTAGTCCATCAGAATTATAAGAATCCTTAAATGTAACTACATCCTCCCTGCAGCCCAGTGTGGGGAATGGCATGTAGAGAATCCCAAAAGATACTGAGTAAGCCTCTTTGTGAAATCATAAGCTTTCTCGCTTTTAAGGCAATCTCTTTTTTTTTGTTATTTAGCAAGTCTAGTATGTCCAAACATTTTTTTTTTTACCTTTACAGATATATTTGTTTATTATGAGGTATGGAACATTTGATTTTCTCTGAAAGGTGTTTTAACCACCGCATGCTGTCTCTCTGGTTCAAAGTTTCTTTCCGAGACTCAAAAAATCCCATCACAACTTGAAAAGCTAAGCAAACAAAATCTGATGAAGAATATTATTCTTCTGTTTCTTGTTTGTGAAGATTCCCTAGTCATCCAGTTCAATGATGTGCAAACCTAACTATTTCCATGGGAAAACCTAGCTGGAAGACGAGTTTCTTGATGCATCAAACAAAATTTCTTTCTCTGTACTTTTTCACTGAAATCCTTGTGGTGCTTTAATTCAGTTTCCGTGGTGACTATCTGTGCTTCGCTGGGCTTTCCCTATGCATCCAGGCCTTGAAGCAAAAGGTAGCTATGAAGGGCCCTACCTGTAGTCAGCACAAGAGACATGGGTCATTCAGGCTTTGCCCTTTCCTTCCTTCCAGATTAATCTCTTCCCAGAGAATTAGTATGAGCTAGAAAAATTTCCCACCAAAGCAAAAGTAATCTTCACTGAGATTTTACCAGCTAAGAAGTTAAGGTATTAATTAAACCTTCTAGGAAGTACTTCAAAGTCCAAAGAAATAAATGAGTAGAAATTCACATTATGACAGGGACTCTGGGAAATTTCATTGGCAGAAACTTTCCCTACACCCCTTCAATCCCATCTGATAAAGATCTGCTTTCTATAGCCAAGCATAGACTTATCCTTTTAGAGGGACTATATATACCACCAAAAACTGTATCTTTTTGAGTCATGTTTCCTTGCCACCAAAAGAATAGGAAATAAAGATTTGGCCTTGATATTTAAAAACCTGGCTTCATTTAAATGCTTTGCAGGACAAATTCAATTGGCCTCCTGTCATCTTGCTGAATTTCTCTTCTTTCCACTTGTATTTGGGATAGATCCAGCTGAATTTCAATCCCCACGGAATATTACATCTTGATTTCTGGAACCCTCTACTCAACCTTACTGTCTTTGACTGGTTTTGTCCTGGTTTTGTTTCTTGGATGCAATAATACTGAATAACTCCTTTGAGGACTTCTCCAGCTGTTTCCTTATGGATGGTATTTGTATCTTCTAACCAAATGTAACTTTTGAAGCACCAGTGTCCAGTTGCCCCATTTCCTACCAGGATGGCTTCTCTGTGTGCCTGTGTGGTTTCTTTTTTTTTTTTTCTAACTTTATTTTTTTATTTTATTTTATTTTATTTTTTTATGCCCTTTCCCTCTTATCCCTCCCTTCCGCCCATTTTCCCCCAACCTTTCCCTTTGGTAACTATTAGTCCGTTCTTGGTTCTGTAGAGTCTGCTGCTGTTTTGTTCCTTCAGTTTTTTTCTTTGTTCTTATACTCCACATATGAGTGAAATCATTTTGATACTTGTCTTTTTTCGGCTTGGCTTATTTCACTGGAGCATAATAATTCTCTAGCTCCATCCATGTTGTTGCAAATGGTAGGATTTGCTTTCTTCTTGTGGCTGAATAATATTCATTGTGTATATGTACCACCTCTTCTTTATCCATTCATCTACTGATTATCACTTAGGTTGCTTCTCCATTTCTTGGTTATTGTAAACAGTGTGCTTTAATAGTTAGTGCATCTGTCCTTTTCAAATTGGGCTGCTGCATTCTTAGGGTAAATTCCTAGGAGTGGAATTCCTGGTCAAATGGTATTTCTATTTTGAGTTTTTTGAGGAACCTCCATACTGCTTTCCACAATGGTTGAACTAATTTGCATTCCCACCAGCAGTGTAGGAGGGTTCCTTTTTCTCCACATCCTCGCCAACATTAGTTGTTGTTTGTGTTTTGGAAGTTGGCCATCCTCACTGCTGTGAGGTGATATCTCATTGTGGTTTTAATCTGCATTTCTCTGATGATTAGAGATGTGGAGCATCTTTTCATGTGCCTGTTGGCCATCTGAATTTCTTCTTTGGAGAAGTGTCTATTCATGTCCTCTGCCCATTTCTTAATTCGATTATTTGCTTTCTGTTTGTTAAGGTGCATGAGTTCTTTATATATTTTGGATGTCAACCCTTTATCAGATACGTTTTTTATGAATATATTCTCCCATACTGTAGGATGTCTTTTTGTTCTACTGATGGTGTCCTTTGCTGTACAGAAGCTTTTCAGCTTGATATAGTCCCACTTGTTCATTTTTGCTTGTTTCCCTTGCCCGGGGAGATATGTTCATGAAGAAGTTGCTCATGTTTATGTCCAAGAGATTTTTGCCTATGTTTTTTTCTAAGAGTTCTATGGTTTCATGACTTACATTCAGGTCTTTGATCCACCTTGAGTTTACCTTTGTGTATGGGGCTAGACAGTAGTCTGGTTTCATTCTCTTACATGTAGCTGTCCAGTTTTTCCAACACCAGCTGCTGAAGAGGCTGTCATCTCCCCATTGTATATCCGAGGCACTTTTATCAAATATTAATTGACTGTATATGTTTGGGTTAATGTTTGGATTTTCTATTCTGTTCCACTGGTCTGTGGGTCTGTTTTTGTGCCAACATCAAATTGTCTTGATTACTGTGGCTTTGTTGTAGTGCTTGAAGTCAGGGAGCGTAATTCCCCCTGTTTTATTCCTCCTTCTCAGGATTGCTTTGGCTATTCGGGGTCTTTTGTGGTT